>PISX010004599.1:0-118613 GCA_004024625.1 Mellivora capensis
AAGAATACAGTTTGACTTGGGAAGAAAAGTGGGGAATGAATATAGTCAAGGGTATTGTGAAAGCGTTGTGTGGTGACAGAGGTTAGCTGCACTTGTGGTGAGCATGGCATAGGCACAAACTTGTGGAATCACTGTGTCATACACCTTAAACTAATGTAATATTGTGTTACTATATTTCAGATATGTGTTAACTATATTTCAATTTTTTTTTAAAGATTTTATTTATTTATTTGACAGAGAGAGAGATCACAAGTAGGCAGAGAGGCAGGCAGAGAGAGGGGGAGGCAGGCTCCCTGCTGAGCAGAGAGCCCGATGCGGGGCTCGATCCCAGGACCCTGAGATCATGACCTGAGCCGAAGGCAGAGGCTTAACCCACTGAGCCACCCAGGCGCCCCTATATTTCAATTTTTTAAAAGTACAGTTTAACAGCTAACTCTCTTTTGGCCAATATTACTGCAAATTCAGTAGTTTGTTACATTTGCAAAATTAATTTTGACACTTTCAGTCATTTTGAGTAATCTCAAAAGTTCATGCTTTGAGTAATTTTTAAATCATGTTGTGACATAAATTGGAATCACATTCAGTGAGAGGCCAATGCAGGGACAAGTAACTACTGTTAAGTCAAGCCAACAATCTCTGTAGCTGAGCCCCACTATGCATCTTCCACTTAAAACTTAATCTCATTTAATCCTTAAAACCACTCTGTAAGGTGGGTGCATTTTATAGAAGCAAAAATTGTGTATTGCACGTGTATTCAGGGATTTGGGTTTTTTCAGTGGTTACTTCAAATATCCCTTGCTGTGGTTTTAGGAATACAATAGTATGAGCTCTGAAAGGTATACATTTGCCATCCCTTAAATGTACTTGAGATGATTCTGGAATCCTTGACTTGTAAAAAAAATCTTGATATTTTATATTTTTTTAATATTTTATATTTTATAAAACTCTCTGTTTACCTTTCTGAGGGTTTCAGAGAAAGTGAGAGAAAATGTTGTGTTCTTCCCTCCCCCTATGAAAGTATCACCTCTTTTTAATTTGTAGTGGAAGACAGAATTTAAAAAATTTAAACTTCGAGGAAACTATTAATAAATTTGTCTTCCTTAATATTAAGGTCTTAGGCTCAGCCAAAGACTCCAGAAAGAATTTGGAAACACAAGCCATAAAGTTGCAGTATTCTTAGGCTACACATAACACTCACTAAGAATTATCATGCAGGGGGACGCCTGGGTGGCTCAGTTGGCTAAGCGTCTGCCTTTGGCTCAGGTCATGATCCCAGCGTCCTGGGATCAAGTCCCACATCGGGCTCCTTGCTCAGCAGGAAGCCTGCTTCTCCCTCTGCCTCTGCCTGCCACTCTGTCTGACTGTGCTCGTTCTCTCTCTGACAAATAAATAAATTTAAAAAAAATTATCATGCAGGGATGCCTGGGTGGCTCAGTCCAACCTGTGTCCAAGATGGACACAGTTCAGTGTCCAGCTTGGTTTCAGCTCAGGTCATTGTGTCATGAGATCAAGTCCAGTGTCGGGCTCTGTGCTCAATGGGAAGTCTGCTTGAGATTCTTTCCCTCTGCCCCTGCCCCCATTTAGGTGCATCTTTAAGAAAAAAATTATCATGCAGAATACATAAAGAATTCCTACAAATCAATTTTTAAAATTTAGTAGAATATGAGAAAAAGACTCAAACAAGCACTTCACAGAAGAGGAAACCCAGATATAGGCACATGAAAAAAAAGGTTTAATTTCATTTGTTATCAGAGAGATGCAAATTAAAATCACAAGGTAGGGGCGCCTGGGTGGTTCAGTTGGTTAATTGTCCAACTCTTGGTTTCTGCCCAAGTCACCGTCTTAGGGTGTGAGAACTAGCCCCTAGTTGGCTCCTTGCTCTATGGGGAGCCTGCTTGAGATTCTTTCCCTCTCCCCCTGCCCCCCACTGGCTTGCACATGTACATTCTCTCTCTCTCTCTCTCAAATAAATAAAATCTTTAAAAAATAATAAAATCATAAGATATTGCCTGATGACCAGGTTGGCAAAAATTGAAAATTCCACAAATAAGAAGTGTTGTTGAGGAAGTGGATTGCCAAGGTTCTTAGCCCCTCTTAGAGAAGCGTAAATGGGTATAGTCACTTTGGAAAAGAGTTTGGTATTATCTAGTAAATTTGGCAATGTTAATAACTTTTGACCCAGAAATTCCATTTCTCAGGATTTATTCAAGAGAAATGGGTGCACAAGTATGCCAGGAAACACATACTAGAATACTCGTAACAACATTATTCAAGATAGCAAGATACTGGGGAAACAACCCAAATAACCATTCCTTAATAAAATGAATCCCAAAAATAATAAAATAAAATGACTGAATCCATTCTGGTATATTAGTAAAATTTTGGTATATTCCTAAAGTGGAATACTAAATACTACAAAGAATAAAAATGAGTAAGTCACAACTGTGTACAGTAACCTGAGCAAATCTCCAAGAGAGAATTCTGTCTTAGGTCTGGGAAGTTACTGTTGCACCTTTTGGTGCAACCTAAATCCATTTCCTCTGTTTCTATCCCCAGTGACAGTTATGTATTACAAAATGTATAAGGACTGGTGGTCAACCGTTCTCAGTCTTTTGTACGGGAGAATTTCTCTTTCCGTGTTTTCCCAAGGAACCTACTTTTGTCTCTTGTGGTGGTTCTCCAAGATACCTGAATTGATTACCTTTCTGGGACATTACTTCAAAGTTCCCATGTGCCATAGTGCTGTCGTACATGCCAGTTCGCTTTACACAAAGCTCCTTGGCTGACATTCTCAACTTCTCTGGGGCAACTTTCGACCATACTTAAATGTACAAAATGCCAGGCATGTTTAGGCAAGGAGAATCATTGTTGTTACTGAAACTCGGCTAGTTTTATTGCCTTCAAAACCTCTTAATACCAAGGCTGTGTATGTTTGGACCAGGGAAAAATTACACTTTGAAACAAACAGTGCTAATGAGCTGAATAGAGAATTATTTTAAGGAGAGTGACGACTATTGTGGAATTCCTAAGGAGAGTCTCTTACAGGACTTCTCATGTTAACTGCCATTTATTTAACATTATTTGACTTTGTTCCCTCTCCTCGAAGGTTGTATTTATTTATTTATTTATTTTTAGAGAGAGAGCAGGAGGGAGAGGGAGATAGAGAATCTCAAGCAGGCTCAATCAGGTCTTGACCCCACCACCCCGAGATCATGACCTGAGCCAACACCAAGAGTTGGTTGCTTAACTGACTGAGCCACCCAGGCACCCCAAACTTTTTTAAGCCAACTGCCATTTATTTAACTTTTCAGTATGTTCTGTGTGGATGTGTATCCTTGTTAGTGTCCAAACTTAACCAGAGATTAAGAGGATGGGTCTAGAATCAGACTGGTTGACTCAATTTGCTTCGTGATTTTGGGTGCAAGGCTTGTATTCTCTGTATTATACGAGAGTAATAGTAGTACCTATTTCATAGGGTTGTTGTGAGGATTAAATTTAGAAAATATATGTGAGACAGATATAACACTGCCAGTAGTTGTAGTAGATGATATTGTTTCTAAATTTGTAACCATATCTATAAAATGGTGGCTTTTTTCCTCTTTAAAAATGTTGATTGTAGAATATGTGAATAACAAAGTCGAAAGAAGAAAAATTTAAGCCATCCATGATCCAGAAATAACCGCTACTTGTCTTTGTAAAAACATATAAAGAGGCGTATATATGTATGTATTTTTTAGTATTATACTGTGCGTTCTGTTTTTAATCTTTTAAAATTATTGTTTAATATTATCATGCCAATCTAGATTTTTATTTTTTTCCTGTTACTTGGGTGATAAAAGCAGTTAAACTTCCCAAAGTAAATCAAAACTCTTTGCTCATAAAAATATTAAAATGTGGTTGTTGAAAGATAGGAAATGTTTGGTATCAGGTGTTCACGGCTTCATTGCTTTCCCCCCACTTCTAGTTGCTGGTCATACTGGATTTTGCCCATCATAGGCGCTATTGTCTTAGGTTTCCTGTATCGTTACTACACGGCGGAAAGCAAATCCTCCTGAGGAGAACATGTGGAAGTTGGAAAGCATATCCATTGGGAGTGCGCGCTAGAGACTTGTTTGGAGGCCCTCTTCCTGAATCCTGCCGGGTGTGTGCTTCCCCTCCTGGAGCCCAGATGGTTGGCCAGACATCCACCCCAGACCTGGGGCCAGTGTCCTTCATTTCCCAGAGCCTTACTCCCACAGTACCTGCTCATTGTTCTGTGTCCCTGCCAGTGGCCCCTCTCTCCGCTGGCTTCACCAGCCCCTTTGTGTTTCCAAACTTGGTTTTATAATTACAATCCATACGTCCTAGTGACACTGTACTTTGGTAAAAATGCCTGCTTTCCAATTCTTTGATGTACATTAGATATTCTTAACAGGGCAACACACTCTGGTTTTGAGATTTTCCTTTTTCCATTTTTCTTTGAAGTAAATATATATGTGTATATATATATTTAGTTCTGACTTAATTCTGTTATCATAAAGGGTTTAATTAATGAAGTAAAGTTGCACACCTGTGACTTAAAACACAACTGCCAAATGATCTCGTTCCTTGTTTATATTTGTTCAAACTAGGAAGGACCATGAGACACCCCCACCCCCACCCCGAACTAGTGCAGCAGGTAGTTCTTGCTACCTCTCAAGTCCGCCAAGTGGTGCTGGGCAGAACTGTGTTTCCATTGTATTTCTTGGAAGTGGAGAGAAAGAGGGAAGGGGAGAGGTGAATTGGGGTGATAGGATGAATTCCTAGTCCTTTTTCTTTCACAAAATATTGAAGACACTACTTTAGGACAGGAGTTTAGGAAAAGCACCAAAGATTTCCTTCTTTTCTTTCCTTTCTTTTCTTTTCTTCCCCCCCAAAGACTTCGTGCCCTACTTTGGTGTGGCACCACTTTCTAGCCGTCTTCTTTCTTTCCCCCCCACAACTGTCTTATTGGTGAGATACAAATTTATAATTCTCTCTGTAGAACTTTGCCAGGGATTTTTTTATTGATTGATTAGCAAATGTTTTCTTTCTTTGTTTTACAAAAGCAAGAGAGTCCAACTTGATCAGAGATACAGGATCAGATCTTCTGTTAGCCCCAGTAAATGAACTTCAGCAGTAAAGTGGCCTTCGAAAGCGGGGAGCATGTGACAAGAGAATGTTTTCCATTTCATCCGGGTTTTACCTCCATGGCTCCTATTTGTGGTTTTGTTGTTTTTCCATTGAGGGGGAAAAGAGGGAAAAAAACAACAACGAATAGTTTTATTCCTTGGATGAGTGTTTAATTGAAGAGCAGATCATTATTTAGAATTATGTGAGTGTGTCTTCTTGGTTCAAAAATTTCTCTGGCTTATTTGACTTTACTTTTTTTCCCTCTGTGGAAGAACCTGAGGAGACAGTGTACAGGCTGTTTTCTGCCAACAACTGTTTGTGGTGACTTTTCTCCTCATCTTTTAAGGATTACCAGCCTGCTTGTGAGCCATTGTCTTATGCAGCAAGGAGCGGCTTGGTTCCAGAAAGACCATGGACACTACTCAGTATGTGTCCCCGCAAAGCAATGTCTGCCCGTGCAAACTATTTAAGTAAAGGTTCAGCCCACATCCTGCAGTTGAGTGAATTCAGAATTCATCAAAATAATATTAACCTTGTATTTGCACGCTTGGATATGATATTCTGAAGAAATTTTAAGGGATTTTTGGCAGACTTTTATATATCAGGGATGTGGGAATAGTCAAACTTTTATCTTTAGAAAATATTTTATATAAAATGCCACTTTTAGACACTTTATTGAGAAAAACCTTTGTTATTATGTAACAAATATGGTGTGACTGTTGATGGTTCTCCCATTTGAAGGCATAAGGAAGGGCTGCCTTGGATAAAAATTGGTATATAATTGCTATAATAATTAAGCTGCAGGATTACATGGGCCACATTGGGGTAGAAATAAAGAACAAAGGAGTATTGAGGAACTGGAAAGGGAACATTCAGGCTGAAACTAAGCCAGCAGATAAGTTGGATCAATTAAAAATATGTTGACAGTCTCCAAAATGAAATGAAAAACATCTGGCTTATAAGATATGTTAAAGAGTGATAGTCTTAAGTAAAATTGGTGGGGTGTTTTTGTTTTTATTTTTGCTTTTTAGGGCAAACACCAACACGAAAGGTATGTTTTTCTGTTTCATATTGGTTGTCTTTTCCTGTTTATATCTGGACTTGTTTTTACTTGGAGCCAGAAGAAAAGGTTTTCAGACTTTGTCTCTACCGTCCATGAAATCCATCTAACACCCAGGGCTTCTTTTGATCTACTCCTGATGTCACGTTGTATTAGAAAAAACACGTTTGGGTCCTTTCGTGTTCCTCTGCTGCCTACATCAACAGCCAGGCGGAAGGTAGAGCTGGTGTGTGAATTTGCAGTGGTTTTTCTAAACCGTAAAATAATACAGTATGTTAGCCAAGTCCATCAAAAAAGACTGTTTGAAGAGGTAAACTCAAATTCTCGAAACAATCTGGACATCGGTTGGTCACGAAAACCCTTCTGGAGAGCAAATGGAGCCAGTTGCTGTTGGCTGACGGGGCCCCCGAGAGCTGGTCTCTGGGGTGGTGGGTTGTTCGTTCCCGAGGAGGACCCAACTGCCGCTTCATACTATGCTGTGCACGTGATGGCTGGAGGTGACAAAAGGAGGAGATGAGGGAAAACGTGTGCCACCCACATGGGGATGGGAGTGCCAGGTCTCCAAAATTTGCTAGCCCCTGTCCCTTAGTAATTGGTTTCGGTGTCTAAACGACTCCACGTCTGTAAAGACAAGAAGTGGTGGGGGCAAAGGTGATACGGTGTTTAGTTCTTTTGCGACCTCTTAAGCAGAAACAAAAATTCATTGGAACCTATAATTTGAGCCTTTCAAGTTCTTTTAGCAGTTACCATAAGTGCATATGTTGTGAGATAAGAGCATTGTTGAGTTTATACTTGTGGAATTCCGATGTGGAGCGATGAGAAATGCTTTATATTTGTAGGCCAAGTATATCATTACTTATGGTATCTCATGCTTCAAATCTCAAGTGATACCTATCTGGTTAAATTCCATTTTAGGAGATTGAAATGCAGAACTTTAACATTCATTACTTCCTTCCCTGGGAGAAATGGAATCAGACATGTCTTGTCTCAACAAGAGATTTTTTTTTTTTTTAAACCATCTCATTCTGTTGCCAAATATCACAAAAGTAATGGGGAGTTTAGTTCACATTTGGCTGTTGTTTTCTGAAAGGGCCTGGTTTGGAATTTGTGGGGGTGATTTCAGAGGGAGGTTCCAGAAAGCAGTGAGAGGTATTTGTCAAGTTACCTACCAATATCTATCATCTTACTCATAAGTTTTAGGAGCTGCTCTTTTCCTGTACCTATATTCTACATGTGCTCATTTGGCAAAATGTTTATGATTATTTAACTTCCTTTCTTTTTACTTCACCCTCAACTGTGGATGAGTAATATTAACATTCCTTTTGTGTATTCAATAATGGAGTTTGTTTACCTATTTTATTTCAGCATATTTTGAACAAAGATCTTTGTCTCTTTCTGCTGGAATGTGCACACAGTGAATGTTTGTTAGAACTACACACAATAAAGATACTGTTTTCCTTTTCTTGCCCTGACTACAGTTATTAATTTTTTTTTTTTTTTTTAAAGCAGAAGTGTTGGCTCTGTAATCCTAAGGTATTCTGGAAGAAAAGAATTTGAGAAGCATGAAAGTCACCTATATCTGTGCTAATAACGTGCTTAGTATAACTTGATGGGGAGTTCTGTGGTTCTTCAATATTCTTTCTGCTGTTCTTTCTTTGAAGTTAGTTGCTTGGTTGATAATCACAAAAGGCAAAAATCTAGACTTTTACTGTGTTAATGGACGTGAAGTGGCAACCCAGTAGACCAGTTGGGAGTTCTGTTTTTATTGAAACCATCTGGTAAAGAGAAGCCAGTACAAGGCAATAATATTTTGTTATCTGCGATGCCAGTCTTCAAATGATTGTTTTTCTTGGAAATAGCTAAACTGTTGGGGAAAATTAAACACTCAGATTGAAGTTCTAGCGACCATGTTAATTAAATAAGGGAAATAAACAATTCTTATAATTACCTTTAAAACATACTGATAGCCTTCTAACATTACTAATGAGACATCGTTCATTCGGGCTTGGTTATTTCACTGTCACATGAATTACCAACAGGAAAGGGTAGGCCCATTCTTACTACTATTTTTTGAATCTAATGTTTAATCTCCAGTCCTGATAATTATGACTGGCTCTTCATTACACTGAGTATTTAGCTTGACAAATCCTGATTTATTCTTGAAAGTCTGAGGTAGAAGATTGTGATTCCATTTATGTAAATTTAAGGTAAGAAATACCCACATGGTCTACTAAACTGTTGGTAATCGTAGGTGTTTTTGGTAACCTAACATTAATTAGCTTAATAGATATCTGTAGTATGTATTGAAAGGACCGCTCAGCTTAATCACATATATTCCAGCATTTAAAAAACTTAATTTTTTTAAGACTTTTTTTTTCTTAAGTAATCTCTTTTTCTTAAGTAATCAACATGGGACTCGAACTCACAACCCCAAGACCAAGAGTTGCACTGTCCACCAACTGAGCCAGCCAGGTGCCCCGAAAAAACTTAATTCTTTTATAAAGCATCCAGGAAAGACTAGAGTTGCTGTCAAATGAGACATGAAGATACAGCTATAACACTCTATCATTTATGTGCCCCTACTACGTGTTATGCAGTACCTGTGATAGCATTTCTGATCCATCCCCTTATAGCCTCCTTACACAGTAGATGGGGATATTAGAATTTTACCAACAACTTGCCTAAGGCCACACAGCTAAGATGAAAGCTAGAATTTAGATCCAAATCTAAATTTGGATCTAAACTCTAAACTCTCCATTTCCTCTCTTGATGGTTCTCATATAAAAAATAAGCTTCAACTGTATAAGAATTAATAATGTGCTTGGTATATCTATTACTGATTCTCATATATAGGTGTTTCTGTGTACTGTCAATGAAATGGATCAGTAATAATCATTTTCTCTGAATTAGTAGATTACTGAAAAATAGCCACTGTCTTAGGAATCCCTGAAAAATCTTGGTTGTTGAAGGGATGCTGTTGTTTCACTGGAAAACAACTTATTTAAAATGATCCTTGTAGGGACGCCTGGGTGGCTGTTAAATGTCTGCCTTCAGCTCAGGTCATGATCCCAGGGTCCTGCAATGGAGTACCACACTGGGCTCCTTGCTCAGTGAGGAGCCTGCCTCTCCCTCTCCTCCTGCCTGCCTCCCCCTGCTTATGCGTCCTCTCTGTCAAATAAAATCTTAAAATAAAATGGTCCTTGCATCCTTTGCGAAAATGGTCTCTTCAACAGTTAATGCGAATTTAGATTTGAACTACATTATTAGAAACAACTTTTTTTAAAGATTTATTTATTTATTTTAGAGAGAGAGAGCATGTGCAAACGAGCATGGAGAGAGGCAGAGGGAGGGAGAATCCTGAAGCAGAGTCCATGCGGAGTGTGAAGCATGATGTGGGGCTCAGTATCACAACCTGAGATCATGACTTGAGCTGAAACCAAGAGTCAGATCCCCAGCTGACTGAGACACCCACTTGCCCCTAAATTTATAGTTTTTAAATGGAAAGTAAACAATAATTGGTTGGCTTGAAAGTAGCCTCTTCTGAACCTTCTCTGCAAATCATGTGGATATCTGAGAAGTGGAAATCCTGTAATTTGTGTCACATACCCTATGATTTCTAGCTTTTGAGATTGTTACATCATGAAAAGATGATTCAAGTTGAAGTGATTCATGGATGCACAACGTAACACAAATAACAAATGCTGTTTGTTATGTGTGACATGGCATTTTTTGTTTTGTTTTGTTTTTGTCTGCCAACCTCAAAGCAGTTTCCTCTCGTTTGCTCCTGGGTCCTAATCTCTATCATTGAAACACTGATGTTAACTTTAGAACCACATGGACCAGGAAAGAGAAAAATGAAAAATCCAGGTGCTCGAATTTCACTTTTCCTTAGGGAAGCTTCCTTCTGAGATTTTTTCCCCCCGGCTTCCTCGTCGGAGTTTTTCAGAAAGGGGAGGTGGTGGTATGTCACAGAGCAACAGGATGGTGTCCCCAGTAAAAATGAAGCTTCTCTCAAGTCTGCCCACTGACACAGCTGCCCAAAAGTCTGATAATCAGAAACAAATAGAGAAACAGGGAAGCTACAGCCTGAACAGCACAGACCCCCCTTGGACCTCCTTTTTTTTCCTAAATCCTTTAAAAAATCTCTTTGGAGTTTTTTCTTAGTCCTTGTCCTAACCTCTGCCCTGCCCTTCACTGAACAACTTTGCCTTATGTTTTACTAATAATTTCTAAGATAACACCTCCGCTATGCTTCTCTTCGTTTTAAAGTATTGTGGTACAAAAGTGTACCCTTTAGTCTGTCCTAGAGAACATTTGGAAGAAATAAAGCCGATTTGTTTATGAGCTGGACCATCCGTGTAAACTAGTGCGGTTCTGTTTGAGCATCTTTGTTGACCTTCGTTTAAGGTGGATTTCTACCTCTGGAGTTTTCATGTATGAGTCAGCAAATTGGTTTTTTGTCTTAGGCTCATTCAAATTTGGTTTCTGAGACCCACATACTGACTGCTATGGCCTCTGCAATTTATCTGACCTTAAATGCCTGCCTTGGTAATGATGTCTTTGTAAGGATTCTGCCTCTCCAAAGTATACCCTAGCTCTCATAAGGCAGAAACCCATTTTTTTGTTCTGTGCTAAGTCTAAGTATCTTTGTAAAGAAATACTCTTCACTTTACAAAAGTATACAGATTCTTTTTTCCTTTTCTTTTTTTCCCCCCAAAGATTCCATTTATTCAAGAGAGAATGGGAGAGAGGACGAGTTGGGGAAGGAGTGGAGGGAGAGGGAGAAGTGGTTTCCATGCTGAGTGGGGAGCCCCACACGGGGCTCAATCCCAAGACCCTGAGATCACAACCTGAGCCAAAGTCGAGGCCTCACCAACTGAGCCCCCCAGGTGCCCCTCTTTTTTTTTTTTTTTTTTTTTAAGGTAGACTCCACACCCAATTGTGAAGCCTGGTGTCAGGCTTGAACTCAATCCTCAGATCAAGACCTGAGCTGAGATCAAGAGTCAGATGCTTAATGGACTGAGCCACTGAGGTGCCCCAATTTTTTTTTTTTCATAGAATGAGATAAAGAGACCTATTTAAACTAATATAGGTAGAAGGGAATCTACTTGTTATGAGTCAGGAATATCTGATGGAACTAAGGGTGGGAAGCATAGCTGGGCTTCAGGAGAAACTAGGACTAGAAATCAGAAGATCAATAGCAATCAAGATGGCTACATTTAATTTCCAGTCCAAATGCCTAAATGAAATGAATTCCTAGGAATGAGAATGTAGTCAGCCAGATAGTATCCCAATGTCCTCTTCTGGTCCCATTAAGGGCATGGGGACCCAGGTTTGAATGAGGGGGATCATAAGGGAAGCAGTTACCTAAGGCAGATACTATAATCACACACACACACACACACACACACACACGTGTGTGTGTGTGTGTGTGTGTGTGTGTGTGAGAGAGAGAGAGAGAGAATGTGGTGTGTATTCAACTGTCTTCAGTAATGAACTATGACCTCTGAAGGAAGGGTCTTCTGCATATCTCAGGGTACCCTACATTAAGCTCGGCCATAAACTAGGTAGATTCAGTATGATTTGGCACACTCTCTGAATGAACAGCCATAACCAAATTTGCTGAAGAACTATCTAGGACTCCCAAGTAGAATTTTAAGATGAATCCCAATGTTGCCCACATTACAAATAACCAGAAAACCCATTCACTCTTGCATGCCCACAAACCATCCTGTTTTCTCTGTAAATAGATTTAGCTGCCAGTATTTATTGGTTTCATATAAATATTTTAAGTTTTATTTTTTAGAACAGTTTTAATTTTACAAAAAAATTGTGCAGATAGTACAGAGGGTTCTCATGAAGTGGACACGTTTCCCCCTATGAACAACTTATATTAGTATGATACATTCTTATAATTAATGAACTAATATCAATTTTTAAAAAGATTTTATTTATTTATTTTGAGAGAGAGAGTGAGTGAGAACATGAGAGGGAAGAAGGTCAGAGGGAGAAGCAGACTCCCCACAGATCTGGGAGCCAGATGCAGAGCTTGATCCCGGGACTCTAGGATCATGACCTAAGCCAAAGGCAGTCGCTTAACCAACTGAGCCACCCAGGTGCCCTGAACTAATACCAATTTTTTAAAGTCCATACTTTACTCACATTTCTTCACTTTTTACATAATGTCTTTTTTTTTTTAACTTCAGAATAGCACATCACGTTTAGTCATCATGTTTTGTGTTGCTCCTCTTGACTGTGACACTTTCTCAGACTCTGTTTTTGATGACCTTGACAATTTTGAGGATTACTGGTTTGGTACATTGTAGGATGCTGTCTATTGGAACTTGATATTTTTATTATAATAGACTAAGGCCCTAGGGTTGCAGGGAGGGGGTGGGAGGTGGAAGGAAGGCTACAGAGGTAAATTGCCATTTTTTAAAAAGATGTTTATTTATTTGGCAGAGATCACAAGTAGGCATGTGGAGAGAGAGGGGGGTGGGGAAGCAGGCTCCCCTCTGCGCAGAGAGCCCAATGTAGGGCTTGATCCTAGGACCCTGAGATGATGACCTGAGCCAAAGGCAGAGGCTTATCCCACTGAGCCACCCAGGTGCCCCTAAATTGCCATTTTTATCACATAAGGGATAGACTACCAATAGAACTTATGACTGTTGATATTGACCTTCATCAGTGGTCTGAGATCTTGATCTCAGCCAAAATCAGGAGTCTGATGCCTAACTAATTATGCCACCCAGGCACCCCTAGGTTATTTTTAAGTTTATTTATTTAAATAATCTCTACACCCAACGTGAGGCTCCAACTCGTGGCCCCAACATCAAGAGTCACATGCTCTACTGACTGAGCCAGCCAGATACCCCTTTAGATTATTTTTTGATCACCCTGAAAAAAAATGGGGTTGTGATTGAGCATAGTAGTTTGAATAAACTTGTTTATCTCTGCTCCCTTCCAAAAGCCACACAAATAATGAGAGTAAAGAATAAAGAAAGATATAAATCCATAAAGACAAAGTGAATGAGAGAATACACTTCAGTTGATGAAAGATCTCAAGACATTTTTGGAAGGTGGAAAACCAATAAACTTAGAAGAGTATAGGAGGAGGAAGAAAGGCCAACAAGAATGAAGTCGCACCACAGATCCCTAAAAAACTCATAAATGGGAAGCACTGTTTACCTGTGAGGATAGAGGTTGTGTAGCAGCCTTGAAAACAGCTAAACTTGTGCCCCCCCCACACACACACACACTCTCTGCCTCCACAGCTAGGCAGCTGTTCCTCTCCTCTGGGGTTTAATCCTGGGCACAGTTGAACCTGAGAGCACCCTGATGGGATATCACAAGACAAAACCGAGGGTAGTGTCAAGTGTGGAGTGGAAAGTGGAGATTAAGTGGAAGTTCATACAAATTGCGGAGACCCCTTCCACGCTCACCCCTTGGCTCCTGGAATACAATAAGAAGATTCCTTTCGGAGAAACTCACTAGTTCGAGAGAAGATCTAAAGAGTGACATTTGGTGGCTTCCCCATGTTCACCCTGCAGTGAAATCCTTCAATCAAAAGCATCTGAAAAGATTTATAGTGCCTTGCTTAACAATTGAATATGAGTGGATAGTCAAGGGCTATCAACCATTTTCAGAAAGCTGTAACACAATAAAGACCAAAACAAATAGGGAAAAATCAGAGGAAGAGATAAAGCAGAAGAAAAGCAACCAAAAAAGACCCCTGAGAACTTCAGAGAGATGATACTATATCCATGAAGACAAACATAGGATGCTGTTTAAAAAGGAACATTAAGAAAAGAATTCTAAAAATTACAAATGCGAGGCTATGCTAAAATCAGTGAGAAATAGCTTAAGAAGAAACCCAATATTTATTTACATACCCTCAAAGTATCTACTCTAAAACATTTACTAATCACAAAGAGAAAAGCAATTATTTGACAGTGAAGAAACCTGGCACACACCACCTTAACCAGGTGATCAAATTCAACATCACTAGCAATAAATAACATGTACCCTTGAAATGATGCATTGGAAAGAGCACATCACCTCTGCTGGATTCCCCAGAATTTATAACCTGATCTAAACATGAGAAAATACCAGACCCAAATTGGTTGGTATTTTACCAAACCACTGACCAGTATTCATCAAAAGTTGTCAGGGTCATAAAAGACAAAAGACTGAAGAACTGTCATAGATTGGGGGTGGGGGAGTAACAAAGGAGGAATGATAACTAAATGCAATGTGGGATCCTGGATTGGATCCTGGAACAGAAAAAGGAAATGTCCTTTTTCCTTGTCACCAGTGGAAAAATTGGTGCCATTTAAATAAAGTCTGTACATAATAGCACTTTTACAATGTTAATTCTTTGGTTTTGATAATTTTACCTTGGTTATTCAAGATGTCTACATTAGAGGAAGCTGGTGAGGAGTATATGGGAACTCTATTATCTTTCTAAGTCTTTGTAAACCCAAGATTATTTCAAAATAAAAGTTTTTTGGTTGGGTTCTTTTTTGTTTGTTTCGCTTTTTTTGATGAGAGCAGAAATAAAAAGGGAAGCAATAGCAGGGTTGGAAAAATAAAAATGAAGAAATGCTCCCACAAGATAGAACTAAAAGGAAAAGATGGAAAGTGAGAGGTTTATACAGAGAGATACCCAACTCAATAGGAGATCTGGAAGTGAACTCTGAAGAAACTATCACAGAAATAATACAAGAAAACATCCCAGAACTCATGATTATTATGTTTGAGCTGGAAAGGGCCCCCGAATGCTCAGCAGCATAAGGAAAAAGGACTCCCACTCCAAGAATAAAGTCCAAGACCTCAGACCACAGCAACACTTTGGATTACCCTGAAATTGCATGAAAACCTTAAGAAATGCCCATATCTGGCCAGTGAAAACAGAATCTTTTTTTCAGGGGAACCTGGCTCATGATGAAAGTTGAGAACCACTCTCCTGATAGCTTCCAAAGAGAAAAAATAGATCATTTACAAAGAATCAGGAAATCGGTATCTGTGAACAGCAGCACTGTAGACATGAACACAGTGCGATATGCCTTCCAAAGGAGTATGTCGTCTAAGCTACAGTTCAGGACACTTGGGAAATCTTTGGTTCATGAGAAGAATTATCACCTTGAAGTCTACTCAGAGGTGTGGGCTTTTTCTCAAGACTTTTTTTTTAAAGTGAGTGCACACAGTCATTTGCTATCCCTGTTCCGTCCAAGCTCTCCTTTCTTAAAAACACTGTTTATTCAAGAACTGCTAAGTTTTCAATAGCTTCTATGATTTGACCCATTACCACCTATCAGATTTTATTACCTAGATATTCTGCTCTCAGCCAGCCATATCCCTACTGTCTCCTGCTTCCATATGCCCTTCCCTACCTTTTGTATCCTTGAAAGTTCATTTCCATGAGCCAGAATATCCACTTCCCACCCCATTCTTATTGCCAGATGGGTTTTGTCACGAGTTTTGATTCCTGTTGACTGGTCTGGGTTGCCAGGAGCACTGTGTTTGGTCTGAGCTCCGTGGGAAGGGGAGCCATCGTTAGTGATGCCTGCCACGGACACAAAGAGTGGCAGTGGGTGGGCAGCATATTTACCGCGTTGGCCTAGATGAATCATACCCAGATACCTAGACAAATGCTAGGTCTCACTTTCTCTATGAAACCTCAAATTACCCCCTCCCACCATTGAATTCTCCCTTCTCTGAGTGCCTATCACATGTATGGCCATTTTTATTCTTTGGTGCCAGTCTAGTTCCTGTGTGAATCGTCTCAGCTAGACTGGAGTGTCCTTGAGCGTGGGGATTGGGCAGTAACTTCGTTACTTCCCTCCTTATTGCAATGTTCTACACACAGGAGGTGCTCAGAACACATGTAGTAAGTAGGTTGGAGGAGTTATAGTCGTCCCCATCCCCGCCCCCTCATCCATGGTTTCCCTTTCCGTGGTTTCATTTACCCGCGGTCAGCTGCGGTCCGGAAGCAGATGATCCTGCTTCTGAGGTGGGGTCAGAAGGTCAGTCATAACCTAACCCTGTGTCACCATGACTCTGTCCTCCACCTCACTTCATCTCGTCATGTAGGGATTTTATCATCTCACATCATTACAAGAAGAAGAAGGGTGTGTAAAGTACAATAAGGTATTTTGAGAGACCCCATTCCCATAATTTTTATTACAGTTGATTGTTTAAATTGCCTTTTTTTATTATTAGCTATTATTGTTGTTAATCTCTTACTGTGCCTAATTTATAAATTAAACTATATCATAGGTATGTTTGTATAGGAAAAAACATGTAGAGTTTGGCTATTTTCTGCAGTTTCAGGCATCCTCTGGGGAATCTTGAAACTTACTTGCCAGGAAGGGGGAACTACTGTGTGGGGAAGTAGAAAACGTGCCCTCTGCTGGTATGGCAGTAAAAAGCATTCTTCTTAAAATCTACAACCTTGGTCTGACCTTTGTCGAGCAAACTAATGGGCTTTGTTATATCATTTGGGATCCTCATTAGAAGATCTGTACTTCCGCCATTGACTCTATTGGGTTTTGGCATTGTGAAATACTCAAATTCTTTTCAAAAGGCCTAACCTGGGGCGCCTGGGTGGCTCAGTGGGTTAAGCCGCTGCCTTCGGCTCAGGTCATGATCTCAGGATACTGGGATTGAGTCCCGCATCAGGCTCTCTGCTCAGCAGGGAGCCCGCTTCCCTCTCTCTCTCTCTGCCTGCCTCTCTGTCTACTGTGATCTCTCTCTGTCAAATAAATAAATAAAATCTTTAAAAAAAGGCCTAACCTAGGTGTGCCTGGGTGGCCAAGTTGGTTAAGCATTGGGTTCTTGGTTTTGGCTCAGGTCATGATCTAAGGGTGGTCAGATCGAGCCCCACCTCCAGCTCTGTGCTTAATGGGGAGTCTGCTTGGGATTTTCTTCCTCTGTCCCTACCCCACTTGTATGAGCACGCATGTGCTCTCGCTATCTCTAAAATTTTTAAAAAAAGAAAAAAAAAAAGCCAAAAAGCAAACTGGGGTAGTTTGGGATTATAAATAAAAGACACAGGGACGCCTGGGTGAGTCGTCGATTGTCTGCCTTTGGCTCAGGTCATGATCTCTGGGCCCTGGGATCAAGCCCCGTGTGTCGGCCTCCCTGCTCAGTGGGGAGTCTGCTTCTCCCTCTCCCTCTTCCCCTCCCCCCTTTCCTGCTCACGATCTCTCTCTTGCTCAAATATATAAAATCTTAAAAAAAAAAAAAAAAAAGACATGGGGCGCCTGGGTGGCTCAGTGGGTTAAAGCCTCTGCCTTCAGCTTGAGTCATGATCCCAGAGTCCTGGAATCAAGCCCCACATTGGGCTCTGTCTGCTCAGCAGGGGCCCTGCTTCCTCCTCTCTCTCTGCCTGCCTCTGCCTACTTGTGACCTCTGTCTGTCAAATAAATAAATAAAAATTTTTAAAAAAAGACACATTCCCAGTTGACATACAAAGGAATAGTGAAATATATATGCTTCATATGTCATTTTTGAGAAAGAACTAGAATTCTAACAAGAACGAACATTGGAACATCCAGGGATTATTGGAAGGCTGTTGGATATAAAACACATATAAAATGATTGATGATCTGAGGATATTTTATTTTTACTTTAGTCAAAAAGAAGAGATTTTCTGAAACTGGGGGTAGGGAGAGGTTAGGCCCGTTGGGATCAAGTGTGTTTAATGTACTTTCCCAAATTAGAATGTACATTTAGATATTATAATATTTGTTCTGGTATGTTGCCTTATAAATACAGTGGCAATTAAAATTAGAAACATTTATGAAAAAGTATCTTCAAGACTATTAGTTTTGTGGTGTGTATTTTTCTGAAGGATATTGCTGGATTTTTTACTCTTCAATTGGAATTGCCCTTGTTTTCATTCTTCCTTGGTGCCGAGACCAGTATCAGTTGTGTATTTATCCACTATGAATGATTATTTAGAGACTCTTTTTTTCTTTACAAAATGTAAAATTATTGGTGTACATATACTTATATAGATAAAATTTACATACATATCCAGTGTAATACCTTATGTTTGAAACCTATCCACTATTTGTCGTACCACCCACAGACATACACATTTTACCATTTAACACCAAAAAATGACTATTGTACATCATTATTAGGATTGTTTTTCCCTGATACGTATAGGTTTCCAACCCAGATCTTCTTTGATGATGGATTCCAGCACAGGTATTCACTGGTGTTCTAATACTAGGTGACTAGCACAGTGATAAAGGGGATGTTAGTATGTTACATTTCCAGCTACTTTATGCAAATGAATATTAAGACATATGTATGATTCATTTTACTTATATGAATATAGAGAATATTCAAACGTCTAGGAGGACTGAATGGCTGTTGTATCATCAGGGTAACTGAAGGAGTTGAAGTCCTTTGAGGAGCCGTGACTCACACACCTGGTGGCATTTAAACAGCGTGCCCCACGTGTGTGCTGGTCGCCAGCATGTGATTTGTAATGAAGTGGGATTTGTCCCAAGTGTATACTGAAACATTATGTCTTGTGATTAACAGAACTGGTAACAGACACTATCCCAGTGACTTTTAAAATGATGTTTATGACTTAGTGCCCAAACAGGCAATTCAGAGAAGAAGGATCACTGACGTTCAGAGGAGAGGGCAAGAACTGCTCTGTTTATTTTGCCACGGTCAATTTATTCTTTCCTCACAGTGAGTTACTTACCTATAACCTTGAATCTCCACCAGTACGTCCAGCCACAAACCTCCCCTGTTTATTTATAACCCTTGTTAGCATTTAGCATTATAAAGCATGTTTATAGATGAGTTGGGCCCGACATTTTCCATGAGTACTCCATGGCGTTCCACAGGAGGCACTGGAGTGGACTTCTCAACCTCCACCTCACCCCATATGATAAGTCAAAGGCAAACTGGGCAATCTTGTCTCCTGGTCTGATCGGTTGCCATGTGACCGAATCCTTATCAGTGGGTGGAGACCTCTGGAAGAAGTTTCTCCTCCAAAGAGGGAGTCACGGAAAGAGGTGCTGCGTTGTCCTGTTACCAGCCAGAGAATGAGGCAAACACCAAGATGGCGGAGAGATGGAAAGAACATGGGACTTTGTTGACTCAAGGTGCTGATTCAATTAACCCTGAAGCTCACTCTACAGCAGGACTCCCATTTTTGTGGAGATCATAAATTTTCTTATTGTGTAAGCTGTTTGAGTTGAGTTTCTATTACTTGCAGCTGGAAGCATCCTCACTGATGAACTATTCTTAAGAAGAATGACTCATGGAGAATTAATCCTCCCAGCTTTGGATTAGCCTTGGCCTCCAGAGATAATTATCTGGGCCATCAGATACGTAAAAAATATGGAGGTCATAAGATTAAAATTGTAGTTAGGAAGAGGGTTGGGATAATGACCGGAAGGGAATTCTGAGAGGGGCTTCTGGAATGCTAGTGCTTTCTTGACCTGGGTGTTGGTTATATGGGTGTGTGTACATTAAGATAAATTCATCAAACTATGTGTGTGTGATTTGTGTGCCTTTCTGCTTGTAAGTCATTCTTCAATTTAAAAAGTTTACTGAAAAATATTATATTGTAACCTGGCTTCCAAAGAAGCTATATCTTGACTGGATGGAAATGAATGGCATATTGTGGTCATTTTATGAGGCAGCCAAATTAAGCCAGGGACATGCTTTCTTTCATAAGCTTCCAGAAGCTCACAGTAAAGACCTGCTGTCACTAATGTGCAGCCAACCCCCTCCAATCTCAGCCAAAATGTTTTCCTTTTTGGTTCAGATGGGAAAGCCTCAAGCCTTACAAATGAAGGACTGCATCATTTTTAGAATTCAGTCACAAGGAATATGAAAAACCACAATAAAAACTAACAGATTAGAGTCAGTTGATGAAGGGCTTTGTCAAGTCACTTTCTCAGAGAGGCCTTTGAGTTCCAGGGGATCCACTCCAAGGAAACCACTGGGTTTGGAAGAATGCGGTCATGGACCTCACGCAGCTCAGGTTGTTGAAACCTTTAATTCATGGAGGAAGAGATGTAACGTGCTTCACCAGGTTTTTGTTTTGTTTTGCTTTGCTTTTGTTTTGGTGGAAGAAGAATGTATGGGCTTTGGGGACCCAATAATCTGGAGAAGGACTTGACTTCTCTAGAAGAAAACTATTAAGCAAAGTTATCATAAATCACAGGTTGGGTGGAGAGTGCAACTGACCATGTGACGAGCAAGACTCTGAGAATACCAGTCTTCATGAGGGAGAGGATTTGAGGAGGAATCCCCTCACGAAACTAAATGATTGAGTATGGTTGGTTGGTTGTCAGGCCCTTGGAATTCAAATTCCTGAGGGATAAAGCCTCCTGTGCTGTTTGAGCAGCCACACGGATCCACAGAACTGGATGCACAAAAAGAATGTGGAGACCATACGTTCCACCAAGTTTCTGGGTGCTCTCACGTCTCTATATCCTCATTACCGCCTTGTGAGGGAAGTAAGTTAGATCTGATCCTTGGAGAGACAGTGACTAAGAAGGCTCTTGAGTCACTGAGACCTGGGTTTGATTTCTGTCTCTGTCTTACTAGTGGAGGGCTGTTGCGTAGTCTATGTAGGTGTCCAGGAGACATCTCATATCATGGAGATATATATTTGTTAAGGTTTTACTTATTTAACTTGAGAGAGAGCACAGAGGGAGAGGGAGAAGCAGACTCCCTGCTGAGCAGGAGACCCAATGCGGGGGGTTTCATCCCAGGACCCTGAGATCATGACCTGAGCCAAAGGCAGATGCTTACCTGACTGAGCCACGTGGGCGCCCCACGTTGGAGATATTTTTGATTGTCACCACTGGAGGAGTGCTGTTAGCATCTAGTGGGTAGAGGCCAGGGATACTGCTAATCATCCTACAATGCCTAGGACAGCCCCCCCACCACAAAGAATTGTTCAGTCCAAAATGTGAGTGGTGCCACTGTTGAGAAACCTTGTGTTCGTCCTATCTGATTCTCAGTCTCTTTATCTTTAAAATGGGGATATCGGCATTATCTCATTGGGTTGTTATAGAGCGGATTAAATAAGAGTTGCCATTGGCTCACCTGTTCTTCCAGTGTCTCTTCCCTCTCTTTGAGGAACTGCCCTCACAGGACTCGGCACCGCTGCAGAATTAGATTTCCATGGGCCAACTGCCAGCAACCCATAGTCCCGTTTAGTTTCATGATGTTTGTCCCTAGCAGGCATTTTGCATAGTATGACTCTGCCCCTTTGCCACAGTTGACTGGGTCAGGGGTGGACACTGAATCCAAGCTAAAGCAGTAGGATTTCTCTCTCTGGGGAGCTTATAATTTGCACTGGGAGTCCAGTCTGGCGGGTGGCTTGAATGGAAAAGATAAAAACCTGAGAGTTTTGGGTGGTCGTTTCCTCACAGGTGGGCTGGAATGCAGTTTATAAGAGAAGAATCCAACAATTATGGAGAGAAAGGCAGCCATGAGAGACCGAGCTCCCAGAGTCTGTCCCCTGGCTGCACCTTGCCCTTAGCTTCTGTAAGTCATTTTTGCACCCTTGTAAGACTTTCTGCTGAGCTTGCCTTCAGTTATGTGGGGTTATTTTTAATGCCCAAGGGACACATAATAACTACTGTTACCATATGTAAGGGCACTTAGCATGGTGCCTAGAAATAGGAAGACCCAGATAAGTGTCAGTTATTATTATCCCATAGTAGAAAAAAGTTGAGGCAGAGAGATTAAATAATTTGTCTTGTGCCACACAGCTCTTGCACGGTCAAGTTGATCTGGAATCTTCTGTCTGGGTCTCCTGACATCTAGACTGAGATTCTGTTCTGTCTGTCCTTTAAATGGTGAAATAAAACTTTCAGAATAGTGTGTGGGTCGGTCAGTTAAA
The DNA here is from genome assembly GCA_004024625.1 of Mellivora capensis. Taxonomy (NCBI): domain Eukaryota; kingdom Metazoa; phylum Chordata; class Mammalia; order Carnivora; family Mustelidae; genus Mellivora; species Mellivora capensis. The sequence continues at coordinate 22,086 of PISX010004599.1, forward strand.
AATAACTCCACGTGACCCTCCATGTATCTCACCCAGGACAGGAACCACACAACGGGCTGCCACTTGGAAGACCTTCCTGAGCCCCTCCCCACCACGTCTCCCTGCCAGAGGTAACCAATATCCTGTTTGCCATTGAAACGGTTTGTAATAGTTTTTCCACTTACATATGCATCCCTAAACTACATGATTTTGTTTTACCTGCTCTGGAATTTTATATAAGTGAAACTGCCCATATTCTTTTGCAACTTTTTTTTCCTGCACTGTTTGTGAGGTTCCTCTCTGCTGTTACGCAGAGCTGTAATCTATTTGTTTTCTTTCTTTCTCCCACCATGTGTTTACCCATGTTACTGGTAATGAGCACTAGGTTATTTCCGATGTTCCGCCAGTGATATGGCTTTGAGCATCCTTGTTTGGGTATCCTGGTGCAGGAGTGCAAGGATGTCTGGTAGGGGGGCATTTCTGCCGTGCATCTCTGGTGTTTGAGACCCCCTTTGCTCCACATTCTTGTCGGTTTGGGTTCTTCTCCAGGCAGATGCCAACACCTGGGACCACAGGCTGAAGAGAGTGCAGTGCGGTGCTGGGGGGACGTGGAGAGATTTAAAACAAAGTATCTTTCCTCAAAAACTTAAACATAGGGTTACCACGTGGCCCAGAAATTCCAGTCCCAGGTACCTACCCAAGAGAACTGAAAACATGCGTTCACACAAAAACTTGCACATGAATGTTTCTGCCTGCATTTTTCATAATAGCCAAAAGCTGGAAACCTCCTTCAAGGCCGGGCAGCTGATGAATGGGTAAATAAGATGCGGTCTCTCCAGACAACGGGATTATTGATCATTCAGCATAAAGAGGAATGAAATGCTGCTACATGGGGCAACAGGACGCCAAGTGAAAGAAGCAGGCATAGAAAGCCACATACTACATAATTCCGTTTATAGGAAGTGTCCAGAATAGGCCAATGTACAGAGACAGGAAGTAGACTGTGGTCGCCAGGGGCTGGGGAAGGGGGAAAGAGGGAGTGACCCTGATGGGCACAGGGTTTCTTACTGAAGTGATGAGAAAGTGTTTTGGAATGAGTGCCAATGGTCTCACATGCTTGTGAATAAAGTAAAAACCACTAAGTTAGAGACATTAGAAGGGTGAGTTTTACGGTATCTGAATGCTATCTTAAGAAGAATGTAAATAAAAACATAGTATCCTTATGTTTAGTAAGGATATGCATAGTATCCTTATGCATTCATTTATTCAAAAGTCACTTACTAAGAACCTGAGGTATGCCAGACATCCCTTAGCCCATAGGTGGGAGACGCCGGTCAGGCCGTTAGACTTGGCCCCTGTATTCGTCAGAACCATTGTCAGGTATCAGGTGACACACTAAAGATTGGGCACTGAGGAGAGTTTCATGAAGGGACTGTTTGCAGAAGTACGAGCAGGGTGCCGAGATCCCTGGGGAAGGGAGGCATTTCAGGATTGGCAACAGATGGCAGCCATGCCCCCCACCCCGGGCCTGGGAGGGCAAGGGGAGAAAGGCGTCGCTGGAATCCAGCAAGAACTGTAGGAGCTGTGGCAGGGAAGGGCCGCCTACCCACGGTCCCCTCTCCCGGTGGCTGCCGGTGGGTGCTGGGAGCTTGGGCAATGCGGACCTCATTGTCAGCCTCCTCAGGCCCGGAGGGCAGAGGAGAAGGCTACAGAGTGACTCGGGAGAAGCCGATCGAGACTCTGGGTCCTCATGGACTCGACATTTTGAGTGGAGAGACATACAGAAAAATAAAAGTTACACAATGTGAGACGCAAACAGGCTGACATGAAAGAGAGCATCTCGGTGTGTGGGTGTGTTGGGGGGGTGGGGGGTATGACGACACTGGATTTGGTGCCTGGGAAGGTCTTTGCAAGGAGAAGGAGGAGGTGCTGTTGAGCTGGGACCTGAAGGACGAGCTGCTGGGTGCCGAAGGGGCTGTGTATCGAGACAGGGAAGCCTGTCTTCTTCTGAGGAGCCTGATTCTTCTGAGGAGAACCAGATTTAGGGAAGGACATCAAGAATCCCCCCGGGATGTATTAAAGATAGAACATATACAAACATCCAAAAATAACAACAGTCTGAGTGTGAGTCCATGGGACTCACCGGAGAGGCCAGGGCTGCGGGCTGACACCCAGGGCCTGCCTCTCTGAAGCCGGACGTGTGTGGACTGCGCCCTCCCTGGAGGTTACACCGAGGGCTGGCACAGCACACTGGCTCGGGGCCTGCCGTCTGCTCGCAGCTCTCCTCCCAGCGTTTATTGGGACTTCTGCCACGTCCCAGGTTCTCCCTTCACAAAGGCAAGAAGGGCCAGGGGAAGGTAGTGTCCTTTCTGCACACCAGATGTGACACATCGCCTTGAACAGGCAGGAGCGCCAGTCCAGTAGCTGGGACGGCCACAGGTAGGCCTGCCAACCGTGAAGGGTCCAAAATCGACCTAGAAAAGCACCCAGGCCTGTGACTAATACGGTCATGCGTCGGAGTACCCAGAGAGCAAAGCAGACCCAGCATCCTCCCTGGAGCCACATCAAGACATCCTCAGAGAACGGAGTCTATAACTAGCGCCTTCTTCCTGACTCAGTGGGCTTTGGGGCGTCAGCCAGAGTCCACCTTCGGGTGCTTCTAGCCCGCACAGGTTGGTACATCCCTGTATCCCTGTATTTCCTTCCACCGAGGTCTCTCCCCTCTGGCTCCTTGCCCAGCCAGTTGCCCACAGACTGCAAAACAAAGGCTCGCTGACTTCCCCAGAGACCTGGGCTTAAGGGATGGGCCTTGAGCAGGCTGGGCGGATGCTCTGTTGATTTTTTTTCCAAGTGCAGAGAATGTGACAGCCAATTCCTGTTGGAAATGGCTGTTGTTTTCTTTGGAGCACAAAGCACTTTTCCTTTCTCGTGATTGTTCCAGTTCAGGTCATGTTTAGGATGGAGATGATTCTTTAACTTAATTGCATGCCTTCTTGATCTGTGCCTCTTAAACTTTTGGGACACAGATCCTACTGTAAGCCTGATAAAAAACCATAGACCCTTTCCCTAAAACACACACGCATGTGTGCGCACCTGTCCCCAATTTAACATTTAATATCAATCCTAGCAGGTGAAGATCCCTTGGGTTAAGGAGGGTGAGTCCCTCCTACTCCCCCCACCACCCCTCCACCCCCACTTTCTTTTCAGTCTGGATCTTAAAATTCCCTTCCTTTAGCATTCTCGGGGGCCAGTATTTCTTGCCCGGCTTCTGCCTGAATTAATCCCATGTGTCCAGCTGAGGAACAGGGGCCTTCTCTAGCTTCAAGCTGCCTCTGGCTTGAAGCCCCCGTCCAGAAGCTCTCCAGTCTTTCCGACAGCAGAGTATCCCAGTGGAATTTGTCAGACTTTTGTCTCATCCATGTGCCTAGTTGTTACAGAAGGGCCAGACTGCAGGAGTCTGTGCAGATTCTAGACGAGGTGGCACAGCTTTGGATGAGACTAGGGAGACAGGCGTTGTCTGGTTTTGTTAAATTCCAGAAGCAAGTCACTTTGCCAAAATTGCCAAAAATAAAAGGACTGTCTAGACACTTACATATTAGGAGCTCTCCTCTGAAGAGAGACCATCCTGAAGATCATTGATTTACGCTTCAAGGGTGAGACAAAAGGGTTCGGTATGTAACAAACGCGAATCGCGCACCTGCCGCGGGCCAGGCAGTGTTCTAGGCACCCGGGGGTCGGGGCGAGGTGGGAGGAGGCACATGGTGAATAAGACACACAAGGCACCAGAGAATTCTAGGTGGTGACAAGTGTGAGGATGAAAATAAGCACCATGAAGTGAAAGATGTGACGGTGGCGCCTCGATGATCAGAGAAGATTTCTCTGAGCAGGTGGCCCTGAAGCCGAAGCCTGAATATTGAAAGGGAAGCATCCATCAGGAGGTAGAGACTCCAGGTGGAGGGAACAGCTGCTGCAGGGCCTTGAGGCTGGAACAAATAGGCTTGCAGGGTGGGGAAAAGAGAAGCGCTTGTGGATGGTGCAGTCTGGCGTGAGGAGGGAGGAGAAGAAAGGGGAGAGGCAGGCAGTGGGCAGATCGCTGTGGGCTTTGCGGGGAAAGAGCACGGAGAGGCTAGAGCTGGCGTCTGGTGTGATCTCCTTTGCAGTTTTAGAACTGGCCGCCTGGAGAGAAGCATGTTTTGAGAGAGCAAGAGCAAAAGTGGAGGCCACATAAGGCCCAGGCCGATTAGGGGTCCAGGTGAGTGGGGGATGGTGGCTCAGACCTATTGGGGTGCCGCAGTCGGAGCGAGGAGGAATGTTTTCCAAGTGAACACACGTGGTGCATAGTATTTTAGAATGCATGGTGGTTGAGACCCCATGGAAACTTCCCCTTAATACATTTGAGAAGGGCCAAGGTTATGGTGTTCTTGCCAGTCCAAGGTTTCCTGTTCATCCCCTTCCAGGAAAAACAATAACAAAGATACAAATCCTCCTTAAGAGAAAGTTGTTTGGCTGTTCTTGTCTCTGCAGAATGTTAGTCTCCTTGGCAGGCAAGAGGATGAAAGGAGAGGTGATATGTATTAAGTGCCACCTGCATACCTTGGTCTCATGTAATCCCACAATAACCCTGCAAGGCTTTGGATGTTAGCCTCATTTTTTTTTTCTTTTTCTTTCTTTCTTTCTTTCTTTCTTTTCTTTTTTTTTTTTTTTTGAGATGAGGAAACCAAAGTTCAGAGAGGTTAGGCAAATTGCCCAAGGTCACACAGCTAACAAGGGACAGAGCCGGGATCCAAACCCAAGTCTGTCTGACTCCAGTACTTTCCACATCAGCCCTGGCCATTGAGACCAGGTGAGTGCACTGAGGAGCCTGAATGACCCCGAGACTCCCGGGGTTTTTCACTACTCCTGGGATGAAAACTGGTCTCTGTTGGGGGTCTGATGACTTTTCCAGTCCATGGGGGTGTGTTGAATCCAGTGATGTTTAATAATAGTGTTTTAAGACAGTCCCTAATGGTCAGAAGATTTAATGATGCCAGAGAATCTGCTAAAGAAGAAGTTTTGGTCTTGAGACAAACAGGCTCATTAGCAGCAAATCAATTTGGGTGAAATCAATTAGGGCTAACAGGAAGGTAGAACCTACACTCTCCATCTTGCCCCTTTTGCAATCAAACTGGTGGTGGTTACCCGTGTGTCACATAGACATCCTCAGGGACAAAGACCCTAATGACAAAGGAATTCTGTGCTGTAAATCCTGCCTCTGATGCTCTGTGGCCAGTTTCTTGGTAGAAGGACTCTGGAGGGTTCTGGAGGGCTCCGAGCTCTCCAGCAAGGCCCTGCACTTGGGCCTCCAGCAGCCACACGACTGTTTCTATCACCTAAGACTCCTGTCTCGGGCCTTTCAGAGCAACCCAGAACAGACTGGGCCTGGCAGGTTCCACCTGGCCTGGCTGCCTAGGACTGTGCCAGAGAAAGGGTGGGGTGACATTCCCGGGGCCTGCATGTAGGAAGAGCCAGCCCATCACACCCGGGGTCACACCCAGGCTGACAAAGAGCAACAGGACCCTGTGACCTTCCCTTTGGCGGTTTTAGCTCTCTGGTGGGTGCTACCTACTGGCCTGCAAGCTCCATGGAGGGAGACTCTGTCTTCTTTTCATTTCTTAGTACTTATGCTGTGCTCCTGTGAACTCATGGAGGTTGACTGACAGATACCGTCTCTGTCCTCCAGGCTTTGACATTTCAGCGGGAGTTATAAGCCCATCAAGAGGAAACCAAGCCATTAAGAAAGGGCATTGCGGAATCAGATGGAGCCAGCTGCCAGCGCAGGTAAGTGAAGCCTTGGTTTCCTCATCTGTGGAACGAGGTGGTGAGACGCAGGTGGCTGGTGGCTGGAAGGGTTAAATGAGATGATCTGCTTGGCAGGATTCTCAGCACGTAGTGACCATCGGAGCGAGTACTGAGTGCCTTCTACAACCACCACCAAGCATTACGTGGTACGTCATGTTTCTGTGGGAACTCCTATATTTTTTTGACTGTGGCCCACACCACAACCTTATCATGTGTGTGTATCTTTAAATGTAGCAGAAACATACGTTTTATGAAGTAATACCCTTACTGCGTGTGATGAATTCTGATGGTCTGTACTCGATTCACTTTTGTTGAAAAAAGCCCTTTGCCTTGGCCCCTTATCCAAGGGGAACTTTTTGGAGTCATGGACAGGCTCTATATTTTGATGAGAGTGATGGTGGCACCGTGTGTCTTGGCCAGAAATCATTGAACTCTGCATTGAAATCGTTGCAATTTATTGCACGTCAGTTAGATCTCAATAGATTTGCAACCCCCTAAATTGATTTTTTTATTGAGAGTGCAGAATCCTAACCACTAGACTACGAGGGATAAATTAGTTTTTTATTGAGATGCAATTCACGTTTCATAAAATTCACCCTTTTAAAGTGATATTTAGCATATTCACAGAGCAACTGCCACCGCAGTCCAATTCCAGAACATTTTTGTCACTCCAAAAAGAAGCCCTGTACCCATTAAGAGTTGCTTCCCATCCCCCCAACCCTAGTCCCTGGCAACCACTAATCTACTTTCTGTCTCTACGGATTTGCTGGTCTCAGTCTTGTATGGCGGGGAGAATAGCCTTTGAAGCTACACCAGTTACTAGGCCTCTCGGGGAGGGGATACACCGCTCCCCACAACTGGGATTTCTCTATTTGGTCCTGGTCCTGGGTGGTGAATTCCAAGAGCATCAGAGACACATGTGGATGACTCACACCATATTTCCTCACGTCCTTCCTACACTGACTCCAGGCCCATTCAGTCCTCTGTAAATGCCCCTTACTCACTCCCCAACCTGGTAAAGATAGGGACCATGATGCACCCAACAAAAAAGTAGGGAATGGACTCTCCAAGTTCAATGTGACAAACCCATCGTAGAAATGCAAAGACATAAGAAAGGTTCAGAAAGGTGTCCAGCGAGGTGGGGGTTGGGATTGGATTTGGAACTGAGCTTGGACAAGAGGAGTAGGTTAACGGGCTGTTACTGCCCTCCTGGAGGACAGGGGACCTGGAGGTGACTCGTGCCCTGTGTCCCCACCTCTTTCCTACACCAAGGCTCCACCCATGCTGTGGAAACACTCCGCACTCCCTTCACCCACAGTGCCTTGGGAAGGTGTGCACAAAGAGACACCTGAGGAAGGGAGCGAGCCAGATGCAAAGGGGAGCAAGTCTGCAAGGTCAGTGTGGCAAGCCCACATGGAAACCTCCATAGCTGGCTAATGACTGGCACCGGCTCTGCAGTCACCTGGGATGGGTCTGACACAAGGGCCTTCAAAAGAGACATCGAGTGTTAGCAAGGGCCCCTGCAGAGGTGGGGGGGCGGTGGGACATCCTGGAGATTTAGAAGCCCTTTTTCTAGCTCTTATTAACAGGAAGGGAGATAAGACTCTGGTGATGTTTAAGGAATGAGTGCACACCAGCCATTTATACAATAAAGTTATCATGTGGGATTGTCTATAAGAGACCCAAGTCCGGAAGGAGTCTCACTAACCTGCCAATAACCTTCAGGGAAAGGAGTTTCACTGCCTACTATTTTTTTACGATGGTGTGCTATTATAAAGATGTATTTTAAATTCATTGTTTTTAAAGATTTTATTTATTTGACAGACAGAGATCACAAGTAGGCAGAGAGGCAGGCAGAGAGAGGGTGGGGGAAGCAGGCTCCCCACTGAGCTGAGAGCCTGATTCGAGCTCGATCGCAGGACCCTGAGATCATGACCTGAGCCGAAGGCAGAGGCTTCACTCGCTGAGCCACCCAGGCGCCCCTAAATTTATTTTTAATCTATTTTTAAATAGGTGATGCATTCACATAGGAAATTTTCCCATTCTTGTCCTCATCTGCAGAGACACCCACTCCCCATACTATAGGTAAGTAATGTTTCTAATTTCTTATGTATCCTTCCAGAATTTTTTTATGCATATATAAGTAAATTTATATACATACACACATATATACTTTTTTTAATTTAAGAAAGAGAGTATGTGTGAGCAGGGGCAGGGAGGGGCAGAGGGAAAGGAAGACAGAATCTTAAGCAGACTCCACGCTGAGCACACAGCCTGACACGGGGCTTAAACTAAGCCACTTAGGCACCCCTATATAAAGATTCTTTTTTTTTAATAGATTTTTAAAAAAGATTTTATTTATTTATTTGAGAGAGACAATGAGAGAGAGCATGAGAGGTGAGAAGGTCAGAGGGAGACGGAGACTCCCCGCGGAGCTGGGAGCCCAATGCGGGACTCGATCCCGAGACTCCAGGATCATGACCTGAGCCGAAGGCAGTCGCTCAACCAACTGAGCCACCCAGGCGCCCCTATATAAAGATTCTTAATACAACTTTTTTTTAGCTCCATCTCCAGGAAGGAAATTTGAATTCAAACCAATGACCTGGGGTGCCTGGATGACTCGGTTGTTAAGCATCTGCCTTTGGCTCAGGTAATGATCCTGGGGTTCTGGGTTCTGGCCATGCCTTGGGCTCCCTGCTTCTCCCTCTTCCACTCCCCCTGCTTGTGTTCCTTCTCTCGCGCTCTCTCTTTCTCTCTCTCTCTGTGTCAAATAAGTAAATAAAATCTTAAAAAAAAGGGGGGGGGGGTTTAAACCAGTGACCCAACATAAGGGCTCTGGAGATTTCCCATAATCAAACATTCACAGGTGGCTAGTGGAAATGAGGTGTAGCCCTCCAAAGGGAAGACGCTTTTAAACATAATAAATGTAAAAGAGTCAATGATAAATGCTCTATAAAGGGGCCAAGAAATACAACAAGAAGGAAAATTCCCCCACATCTCTCCACCTGAAAACAACAATAATTAACATCAGTTAAACATTATTCTGGACCAGTGACATCTTATAGCACTTTATGTGTTGAAGGAAATGTTTTCTGAACTATCGTAATGACTGTTAGTTACATGTGTCTATTGAGTGCTTGAAATGTGGCTTGGGCAGTTGACCTGAATCATTTATTTTATTTTAATTAATTTAAACTTAAATATACATGGCCACATGTTTCTAGTGCCTGCTGTGATGGACAGCACAGTTCTACACCCCGTTCAGTGTGTACGTGTGAGTGGAAGGACGTAAAGAAGGGCTGGGGTGCCAACCACCTTATGTTGCCCAAACACATAAGTGTGGTTACTTATTGATCTAGTAATTCTACCTCTAGGTATTGTCTAAAAAAAAAAAAAAATGAAGAACTGGAACGTTGTAGGGAAGTATTTACTGACGTGGGAATATACTCACAACTGTCTGTTGCGGGAAAGGCAGGTTACAAAGCAGGATGATCTCATTAAAATATAAATATATGTAACTTAGAAAGGTCTATTTCAAATTGCTCATATATGGCAGGCACACAGCACATATTTTTATATGAATGAGTGTATGTTTTGTTTTGTTTTTTTTTAAAGATTTTATTTATTTATTTGACAGACAGAGATTACAAGTAGGCAAGAGAGGCAGGCAGACAGAGAGAGGAGGAAGCAGGCTCTCTGCGGAGCAGAGAGCCCGATGCGGGGCTCGATCCCAGGACCCTGGGATCATGACCCGAGCTGAAAGCAGAGGCTTGAACCCACTGAGCCACCCAGGCGCCCCTGAATGAGTGTATGTTAATAAGAGCACTGGGTGGTGAAATTATGAGTGATATTTTATAATCTTCTGCTCCCTTATTATTCTTTCTAACTTTCTATGGTGAACACATAGACCTCTGTAATAAGAAAAAATATATTTACTGAAGAGGGACATCTGGCTGACTCGGTCCTAAGAGCATGCAACTCTTGATCTCAGGGTCATGAGTTTGAGGCCTACACTGGGTATAGAGATTACTTAAAAAAATAAATACTAATAATACATTATATGTTAATAAAAAATTAAATAATAAACTATTGATACCCCCCAAAATAAATAAAATATTTACTGAAGAAAGAAATATAGTTGCTAGGTCATAATATTTCAGAGCTGGAAGGAGCTTTGGAGACAGGCACACACGGCGAGTTAAAGGTAGAAACTTGGGGCGCCTGAGTGGCTCAGTGGGTTAAAGCCTCTGCTTTCGGCTCAGGTCATGATCCCGGGGTCCTGGGATCGAGCCCCACATCGGGCTCTTTGCTCCGCGGAGAGCCTGCTTCCTCCTCTCTCTCCCTGCCTGCCTCTCTTGCCTACTTGTAATCTCTGTCTGTCAAATAAATAAATAAAATCTTTAAAAAAAAAAAATAGAAACTTAAAAAAAAAAAAGTGGAAACTTAAGTTTCCTGACTACACACAAACCTCTTCTAGAGCCAAGGAGAAAAGGTTGCTGGACTGTGTCCTGTTCTGGGTTATCCTGGCCAGGACAGACTCTCTCAGTGTGGCAATTCAGTAGTGGATTTAGAGAGGAAAAAACAAAGAGTATTAATGCTCCTCAACAAGTGTAAAACATCCTAAGAAAATCTTTCTAACAAACTGTGTGTGGGCATCACAATCTCTGCTCCGGCTGGGCCTGCCTCCCTCACGTTGTGCTCTCTGTTGTGACTCCAGCAGGACACCCTCTAGGACTCCCTGCCCAGTCATCGTTGGGGACAGAAGACTCTGTCCCTTGTCAGAGGAAGTTTCTTGATTGTCCCCATGTTTTGGCTCTTCTTCAAAGCCTATCCTTTTTCAGAATTCTTTTTTTTTTTTTTAAAGATTTTATTTATTTATTGGACAGACAGAAATCACAAGTAGGCAGAGAGGCAGGCAGAGAGAGAGGAGGAAGCAGGCTCCCTGCTGACAGAGAGCCCAATGCGGGGCTCGATCCCAGGACCCTGGGATCATGACCTGAGCCGAAGGCAGAGGCTTTAACCCACTGAGCCACCCAGGCGCCCCCTTTTTCAGAATTCTTAACAGAATCACTAAGTCTCTACCTCAGATGTCCTTTCTTTTTATTCGGCGTGTGCTATTGGTATTCATGCTCAACTTTGAAACTTTTTTATAGGAAATGCACCTTATTATATGAAATGATTATTACTACCTCAGAGCTCTTAGTTCTGTGACTCAGTCCACTTTACCTCAGTCCATTTTTTTTTTTTTTGAGTACCAGCTAGGTCCAAAGCACTGGTAGATACAGAAATGTACAAAAGTACAAAAAGTATTTATTTAAGAGAAATAGGAACATAAACCCACAAAAAGGCTTCTACAAAAATGTTCACAGCAGCTTTATGTGCAATAGCTAAGACCGGAAACAACCCAAAGACCCATCTCCAGGAGAACGGATGAATAAATTGTGACATATGCATTGATTACTCAGCAATAAAAATATAGACAAAGGACTTAAGTAGATGTTTCTCTGAAGAAGATGTGTAAATGGCCAGTAGCAGACGGTAAGATGCTCACCATCACTAATCATCGGGGAAATGAAAGTCAAAACCATATAGTAAGATACCACCTCACATCCATTAGGATGGCTACTATCAAAAAACCCTAGACAATTACAAGTGTTGGCAAGGATGTGGAGAAATTTGAACCCTGGTACAATGCTGGTGAGAAGGTAAAATGGTATAGCTGCTATGGAAAACAATATGGCGGTTTCTCGCTTACGTATGTTCACAACAGACTAAAGGTGAAAACAACCCAACTCTCTGTTGATGGATGACCTTATAAATAAAATGTGGTCTATACATGCAATGGAATATTATTTAGTCTTGGAAAGGCTGACACATGCTACAAGATGGATGAAACTTGTTGACATTATGATGAGTGAGATAAGCCAGTCACAAAAAAGTAAATACTGTATGATTCCAGATCTAAATGAGGTATCTCAAGTAGTTGGGGGGGGGGGGCACCTGGCTGGTTTAGTCGGTGGAGTATGTGACTCCTGATCTTGATGTTGTGAGTTCAAGCCCCATGTAGGGTGTTGAGATGACTTGAAAAACAACAACAACAACAAAAAACAACAGCAACAAAAAAACAACCTTAAGAAAATAAGTAGTCAAATTCACAGAAACGCAAAGTAGAATGGTGGTTACCAGGAGTGGGGATTGGGAAAAAACTTGTTGTTTATGAGTATAGAGTTTCAGTTTTGCAAGATGAAGACATTCTGGAGATGTATTGCACAACAGTTTGAATGTACTTAATATTACTGACTGTACACTCAAGGATGGTTAAGATGGTAAGTTTTATGTGTTTCTTTTTAACCACAATTTAAAAAGCTGTCAAGGTCATCAAAAACAGGGAAAGTTTGAGAAACTGTCACAGCCAAGAGGACGCTAAGGAGACATGATGGCTAAATGTAATATTGTGTCCTGGATGGGATCCCAGGACCCAAAATGCAGTAGGTAAGCTGAGGAAATCTGAATCAACTATGGACTTAAGTAAATAATGACATATCAACACTGGTGTGTTAATTGTAACAAACATACCCCACTAACGTAAGACATTCACAGTAAGGGAAACTGGGCCTGGGATGTATGGAAAAAACTTTTTTTTTTTTTAACCTTTTGACCACCCATCTTGCCAGTCCCACCTCCGGCAACCACCATTCGGATTTTTGTATCGATGAGTTTGGTTTTGTTTGCTTGTTTTTAATTTTTATTTATTTTTAAAGTAATCTCTGCACTCAGGGCTCAGACTCACAACCCCGAGATCGAGAGTTTCATGCTCTGTGGACTGAGCCAGTCAGGCACCCGTTTCTTTCATTTTTTTAGATTCCACATAAGAGTGAGATCATGTTATTTGTCTTTATTTCATGAAGAAATAGAAAATCTGAAAGACCAAATATTAGTCAAGAGATTGGATCAGTAATCAAAAACCTCCAACAAACAAAAGTCCAGGACTAGATGGCTTCACTGGTGAATACTCCCAGACATTTAAAGAATTAATCAAAGAATTAATACCGGTTCTTCTCAAATTCCTTCAAAAAACAGAAGAGGAGGGAGCACTTCCAAACTCATTTTATGAGGCCAACATTACCCTGATACCAAAACCAGACAAGGATGCCACAAGAAGAGGAAAATCCTCAACAAAATATTAGCAAACCAAGTTGAACAATACATGAAGAGGATTATACATTGTGGGTCCAGTGGGATTTATTCCACGGATGCATATCTCATGTACGAGGTATGATACACCTCACTAACAACATGAAGGATAGAAGCTATAAGATCCCCTAAACAAATGCAGGAGAAGCATTTGATAAAAGTTAACATCACTTATCATTAAAAACTCTCAACAAAGTGGGTATAGAGGGACCATGCCTTAACATAATAAAGGCCATGTGTTTATTCAGCTTTCAAAAAGAATGAAAGCTTGCCATTTGCAATGACATGGATGGAGCTAGAAGGTATAACTCCAAGTAATATAAGTCAGAGAAAGAAACTACCATATGATTTCACTCATATGTGGAATTTAAGAAACACAACAAATAAGCAAAGGGAGAAAAGAGAGAGGCAAACCAAAAAACAGACTCTTAACTATAACTGTAGAGAACAAACTGATGGTTACCAGAGGGGAGGTGGGTGGAAGGATGGGGGAAATAGAGTTGGAGATTAAGGAGTGTGCTTGTTGTGATGAGCCTGGTGATTAAAATAAAAACTTAAGGGGTGCCTGGGTGGCTCAGTGGGTTAAGCATCTGCCTTCAGCTCAGGTCATGATCTCAGGGTCCTGGGATTGAGCCCCGCATCGGGCTCTCTGGTCAGCGGGGAGCCTGCTTCCCCCTTTCCTTCTGCCCCTCCCCCTGCTTGTGCTCAATTTCTCTCTTTCTCTCTCAAATAAATAAATAAATAATCTTTAAAAAAAAGTCTTTCTGTGGCAAGCCCACAGCCAACATACTCAACTGTGAAAGCTGAAAGCTTTTCCTCTAAGATCAGGAACAAGACAAGGATGCCTACTCTCACTACTTTTACTCAACATGCTGTTGAAAAGTCCTAACCAGAGTATTTAGGAAACTCTTTGAATCATCTTCACAATTTTTCTGCAAATCTAAACCATTCTACAAAAATCAGGTCTGTTAAAAAAAACAATAATTTAGGCTCTGCCCTGGAGGAATGTTGTGGCCGGAGGTATGAACTTGGAGTTGGTCTCTTGGGTTCAAAGCCTGGCTGCACCATGACCCTGCAGAGAGTGATGTCACTCTCTTGGTGGGACAGTGTCTTCTTCTGCAAAGTAGGGGGTAATACTAGGCCCTACCTCAGGGGGGTGCTGTGAAGACTCCATCCAAAGTGCTCAGCACCATCCTTGTCCCGTTGTAGATGCTGTTGTTACTATACGAGGTAGAAATCACGGTGGATAAATCAGTGCTTGAGAGAGCGCATTTCGGAGCCAGGCAGTCTGGATTCAGATTCTGGCCCCTTCGGTGTCTATTTATAAATTTGTGGGCCAGGCACTTGGACTGAGCCTCAATTTTCTTAGCTATAAAAAGGGCTAAATACCGCCCACCCACAGGGTGGTTGGGAGGACTGAATGAGCTTGTGTGCGGGGCCAGTGCCGGATCAGTGGGAGCTGCTGGAGTCCAGTAGATGCCCAGTAAGAGCCCAGAGGAGGAGCAAAGAAGACCATGTGGGCCTCCAAGGAGCCTACAGAAAGGGGCCTGCTCTGGCTTCTGGGCAGAGGCGGTAGATGGACTGCTTTGCAGTGCTCCGAGGTCCCATGTGACCTTCTCCCCCACCCTGCGGGGTCCTCCCAGGTCCCCAGCCTTGGAACAAAGCCTCCGCCTGCCTGCTGTTCTGCCTCTGTTCTCTGTCTGAAGTCTGATTAGGCCCTTATCTCCGAGGCTTTGTCCTGCTTGGCTGCCTGTCACTTTCAATTCCATTCCAGGCCTTTCATCCTGCCCCGGCTGGAGTGTCCCTGAGCATGAGGTTCTGGGACATGTGGCCTGGTCTCTGTCGTCCTTGATTCCCACAATCCTAAGCACCGGGTCGGGTACACAGCAGCTGCTCAGTTCCTGATGGATGAAGAGGATACAATGACCAGCAAACTCCCAGGCAGGCCTTGATGTAGTTAGATTTCAAGGCACTGAGAAACCTTGGCACCCTTCCCCCCTCAAAAATACCTTCTTTCTGGGCTCCCTCTAGCCCCCAGTTCTACTGATAGAGCTTCATTGCTTTGGCTTAAACCAAATTGGGACCCTGTACTTGGTAAAAATGCAACTTTCTGCATCAATCAGAATCCTAGCAGGAAAACAGAAGGCCGAGTTGAAAGGATTTAACTGACAGTTAAAGTAGAAGAAGACAGTTAGTGACAGGACTATTGACAGTGACATGGGCAGGATGGAAGGAGCCAGCAGGGATGGTGAGGTGCTCTGGGATGTGTGGTGGCGGGCAGAGGGTAGGACGCTAGGGTGGAAGGGCCAAAGGTAGCCTGGTAAAAATGAGTTGTGGAGGGCCAAGGCTGTGGAGAGGCAGCCACTGGCCAGTGATGTGTTTCTGTCCTGCCCTCAGCTCTCCCTGCAGTGCCCCTTACTGGCCGGCCACTCCCCCACCCGGAAGCCAGAGGGTGAGGGGGCCCAAGGGGCCAGCCTTGCAGGGATAGAAAATGGATGTGGGCTGAGGGTAGAGGAGCAAACCAAGAGCAGTAAGCCTTCAGAAGTGATGTGTTTCCAGTTCAGCTTGTATGATGGCATCAGATCCTTTAAGAAGGCAGAGGGGTAAGAGACCAGCGTCCTGAAGAAAAAGAGCATCACTGGCAGGGAAGGGGTCCCTCCTCCCACCTGAGAAGACAAACCTTGCCTTTTCCCTATGGTAGTTCTAGAATGTTCTTAAGTCCCTACCCTGCTCCTAAGGATGGTAACCTGGCTGGATGGGACACTGCTGTTTACGGGTTCAAGTAGGTAGGGGTGATGCCGAGGAGGATTATGGGGCATTAAGTCCCTCCCCCATCTCAGCCATCCTTCAGCTCCTGAACAAACCTTTGTCATCGCGGGACTGCAGGGAGACTCAAAGAGGCCAAGGTGAGCAGAGATCCTGTAATCCTGTGATCACCTGGGGGAGGTGATCTGGGAGAGATCCTCAACCATAGGAGCCCCCTCGCTGAGCCCACGCTGGGACCCATGGGCCACACTGTAGGAACTGCAGGGATTTGGAGAGATGTCTTCAGACCTGCATCTGGGCCAGAAGGCACAAGGGATAAGTGGCTAAGGCTGTGTGAGGGGCAGCAGAGGGAACACAGGGGCAGAGGATGGGGGCCTGAGCATGGAATGAGGCTCCTTGGGGGCTGAGAAGGGCCAGGGATCATAAAGGGCCTTCCAAGTCGGGTCCAGGGAGCAGGAATAGGGCATCACCAGCTAGTTTGTTGGGAATAAAAAAGCTCAGGCTACACCCCATGCCTACTGAATCACGATTTGCATTTTCACAGATCCCTATGTGCTTGTCATGTTTCCTCTACTTCAAGAAGCCCTGCTCTAGCCCGCGCTGCTCACGTGGGCCTGCTGCTCATTTCCCCTTGGTGCATCTGAGTTCTTTTCCCTCAGGGCCTTTTCCCTCCAAAAGTCATTCAATAAACGCTGAATGACTAGTCCATGTCCAGCACTGGGGATACAGAAATGAATAGCAGGCAGAGAGGCACCTAGGAAACTGCAACCCAGTGTGGAAGATGCTGCAATAAGGACACTGTGTGTCGTTAGAGGGGGACCCCCAACCTGTGGGGGAGGGGCGTGTGGCCAGGGAACGCTTCTGTGAGCTGTGGCCCTCCACCCTGCTGCTGACCTCAGCACGACTCACTTGGCCCCAGAGCCGCCTCCTCTCTCTCTCTCACTGTTTGCCCAGTTTCAATTCATTATCTAAGTTGTGCTTCTCTTCTTTCTTCCCGTTCTAACCCTGAGTAGGCCCTAAATTCTAAATGGGAGAGGATGAATGAGTGGACGATGAGATGGTACCAATTACAAGTACACCAGGTAACGGTGAGACCCATTGGCCTTTCCTAGGGTCCATCAACCTGCTCTGCAGACCCCTTTCTCCATCTCGTCCTATCTGTATATGGTTTTTGAAATGGGAGTGTTTATTTCCTCAGCTGTGGGTTTGGGGAGGAGAACATCAAGCGTGCTAGGAGGCCTCACACAGAAAGTAGTTAAAAAGCACAGGTGTGGGGCGCCTGGGTGGCTCAGTTGGTTAAGCGGCTGCCTTCGGCTCAGGTCATGATCCCAGTGTCCTGGGATCGAGTCCCACATCGGGCTCCTTGCTCAGCGGGGAGCCTGCTTCTCCCTCTGCCTCTGCCTGCCACTCTGTCTGCCTGTGCTTGCTCGCTCTCTCTCCCTCTCTGACAAATAAATAAATTAAAAAAAAAAAAAAAAGCACAGTTGTAAGCCAGGGTTCAAATCCCAAATTCATTATTTACTAGGTCAATGACTTTGGGCATGTTTCTTTATTTTTCTTGCCTCTGTTTCCCCACCTGCCAAATGGGAATAATAGGAGTACTACCCTCGTAGGGCTACCGGGGGGTGGGTGTCCCATGAGTTATCTGCAAAGCGCCTAGGACGGTTCCTGGCACTTGGTAAGTGCTGGGAAGGTGTTTGCTTCTCATGAGAACTTGCTGTGTGCTGGGCCTGTGATGCCTTTGCCTGGTCTCAGGTAATGAGGAAAGCCAAGAACATCCTCTGTGAATGGCAAACAGTGGGAGGCTGGTCTTCCCCCCCACACACACACATCAGAGAGTCGGAGCTGGAGGAGAAAGATCTTTGTTCCCAGCAGGCGGTGGCTGGGCTGTGGGCTTGCCTGGAGCCATCACAGTCTGGTAACTCCTTTCATGGGAACTAGAAAGACCTTCTTCTCCTGTTGTTCTCGTCAGGGCTCTGTGATTGATTCTCTTGTCAGGGATCTCCCCAACCTCCTCCTCTTTGAAGCCCCTAGGGCTGGTGGCCTTTCCACTTGCTCTCACTGCTAACTGGAAGCCAGTCAGTTGGCTCTGGCCGGCAGAGGGTGATGCCCAGGTTTAGTGGGGCTTGAAACTAATTGGTAGAGTTCATGTGTTCATACTTTGTGAACTCTGAAGGCCACAGGGCCAATGTTTTCAATGTGAGTATCCTCTGGGCCTTGATGGGATCTGTTCCTTCTAAGTCATGGAGCTCCCAGCTGCCCCCAACTCATCAAGTGGGCCAGGACTCAGAACATGCCCCCCGACATCAGAGCCTGAACTGTGGTATGTGGAGGGGTTTCTTACTCTGGACCAGTTCTAAGACATTTGGCTAATTCTGTGGCTCTGAGATGTTCTTGGAATCTTGGAGGGCTTTCGTGCCATGGCTTTCTGGCCATGCTGCCTCTGATGTGGAGGGGACAGGAGAGGTTTCTGCCTTCCAGCCCAGAGCCCAACTGAGCAAAAGGATGCACTCAGTTTTGGGGAGCAGGAGGGCAAGCAGTGGCCTTGCCCAACCTGGGACTTCTCAGAGGGGCCTTTGAAATGGCTGCCCATCCCGAAGTCAGGGCTGGACCAAGCTGAGACGGTCACTTTCAGGGGCTGACTGTGGGGTCACAGGACAGTGTAAAGTTTTGGTCATGCTGGAGTGTTGTTGGTTTGGGGTTTTTTTTTTTTTAAGATTTTATATTTAAGATTTATTTATTTATTTGAAAAAGAGAGACATCGCAAGTAGGCAGAGAGAAAGGGCGAAACAGTCTCCCCGCTGAGCAGAGAGCCCGATATGGGGCTCGATCCCAGGACTTTGAGATCATGACCTGAGCCAAAGGCAGAGGCCCAACCCACTGAGCCACCCAGGTGCCCCAAAATTTTATTTTTAAGTAATCTCAACACTGAATGTGGGGCCCAAACTTATAACCCTGAGATCAAGAGTTGAATGTTCCACTGATTAAGCCAGCCAGGCCCCCCTGGACTCTTAAGTTACTGCCAGGAAATGTTGTCAGCTGAGACAGTTGTCACCTCCAGCACCCGACACAGCACTGCCTTAGTCATGTGGGTAATCGGGACCCAGCTGACCTTGACTTCTTCGATATACCATTCTGTGAGGGAGCAATGATATCGCAGCCTATCCTGTCCTTTATAGAAGAGTCTTGGGCTTTCCTTTTCTCTTCAAAACATATTTATTTTGAAATAATTTTGATTTATGTTTCAAAGAAAAGCTGCAAACATAGTATACATATAAAAAATTCCCATATACCCTTCACCCAGATTCACTGTTCACATTTTGCTGCATTTGCTTGTTGTCTCTTTCTATGTGTGTGTGTGTGTGTGCGCGCGCGTGCATGCACATATGTATATGCAGAATTTTTTTCTGAACCACTGGAAACAGTGGTAGACACATTCACCCCATAATACTTCAATATGTATTTCCTAAGAACAAATATATTTTGTTGCATAACCACAATATAATTATAACATTCAGAAACATTAACATGGTATCGATCTTATACTATAATCTAATCTACAGTTTGTATTCTAATTTCACCAATTTCCAGTAATGTATTTTCCATCCATTTTCCCCTCATCCAGGATCTAATCCAGGATAAACATTATATTTTGCTGTCTGGGGACTAAAAGTCTCTAGAATGCTTCCTTGATCTTTCTTTGTGTTTCATGTCCTTGGGAGTTTTCTAAGTGAAAATCAGTCTGAAAGCATTCTTTGGGGGCAGTAACTTCTCTAAATACTGGTTCAAAAAAAAAAAAAGAAGTCCTTTCCAGTTCTTGCCTTTGAAGCCTCAGAACAGGTGGGTTTGACAACAATCTATTTTGGTCATGCTTGGCCATTTTTGGCGTATCCATCTACACTAGTCTCAAATGATCCTAGGATTTGCTCTTGGGTACACAGTAGATGCTTAATAAGTCCTTGCTGATTTGCCAGGAGAGAACATGGATTGGACTACAGGATCAAATAACCCAAATGACATTCCAGGAAGATTTTGCTGAGGCAGATAGGGAGACAAAGGGTCGGCCCTTCCAGAGGTGAATACCCAGGGCAATAGTCCCAGGACAGCAGGCGGGCTTGGAGTTCTTTATCTTTCTATTATACAGTGCACTCAGATTCTCCTTCTCCTCAAACTCCCCAGCAGGAGAGTCAGGAGGCTCCCCTGCAGCTTGTTAAATCCCCCCACTGGAGGGAGTGAAACACGGTGCTGTCAATGGTCCTCCAGACTGTGACCCCTGTTTTATGGTCTCTTGCCTGGGATCTATCACTTTGGATCCTGTCTGCAGGAATAACAGAGGACAGAGCTTTGAAGTCAACCTGTTTGCAGTATCCAGCCTCCAAGACGTCTCCCACCTGCCTCCCCTGGTGTCTTCCCCTCTTCCCCTTTGTTGACCCCCTCTGGCAGGAATCAGGGCTGGCCTATATGAACAATAGAATGTGGTGAAAGCTACGGGGTCTGACTTCTGAGGCTAAGACATAAAGGATAATGTAGCTTCCACCTTGGTCTCTTGGTTAGCTGGTTTTAGAGGAACACTGCTACTTTGAGGACACTCTAAGGCATTCCTGTGGGCCTCAGACCCCGTGGAGAGGGACTGAGGGCCCAGCCAGTAGCTAGCATTTCCTTGCCACCTGCGAGTGAGCCATCTGAGAAATGGATCCCGCAGCTCCGGCCAAGCCTTCAGAGGACTTCTGCGTTGACCAGCATCCTATTGCAGCCTCGTGAAAGATCTGGACCCAGAGCCTCCTATTCAAGTTACTCCCAAATTCCGGACCCACAGCCACTGTGAGAGATAGTAAATAATTACTGTGATTTTATGCCCTGAAGCTTTGGGGTAGTTTTCTATGCAGGAAGAGATCATTATCACATTATTCCACTGAAAATTTTAAAGGTGCTTAGGACCCAGCAATTCCATTTCTAGATACATTCCCGAGAGAACTGAATATTTCCAACAAAAACTTGTACACTGTGTTCACTGCCGCATGATGCACAACAGCCAAAAAGTGGAAAGGACCCAAATGGTCACCATCTGATGCATGGATAAATGAAATGTATATCCACAGGGTGGAATATTATTCAACCATAAAAAGGAATGATGTAGGGTCATGTGGGTGGCTCAGTCAGTTAAGCGGCTGCCTTGGCTCAGGTCATGATGCCAGAGTTCTCGAATCAAGCCCTGCATAGGGCTCTCTGCTCAGTGGAGAGCTTGTTTCTCCCTCTCTCTCTGCCTGCCACTCTGCTTACTTGTGCTCTCTCTCTCTCTGTCAAATAAATAAATAAAATCTTTAAAAAAAGAAAGGGAACAACGTACAGATACATTCTACCTCATGGATGAACCTTGAAAACGCCAGGCTAAGGGAAAGAAGCCCCTCACGAAAGACCACGTAATGATTCATTTATAGGAAATGTCCGCAATAAGCAAATCGATAGAGACAGTGAATTAGTGGTTGCCAGGCTGGAGAGTATGGGAGAATGGGAGCTAACTGTTACTGGGTACAAGGTTTCTTTTCGGGGTGGTGGGAATGTTCTAAAACTGATTGTGGTGACGGTTGCACAACTCTGTATATACACTCAGAGCCATTCTATTGTACACTTTAAATGGGCGGATTATGTGGTACGCGAGTTACAGCTCAACAAAAGCTGTTACAAAATTATAAAGAGACAGACCATACAGGGGACTTCATAAGAGTTTTATTCCTGCTCTTTCCGAGGTATTGATGTCTCTTTATTGGGCTCTTGGCAAAGGTCCTAAGAGAATCTCCTGGCTAGAAGGTGGGAAAGAACATCTGGATCTGAAAATGAGGAGCAAAGGGGGTTGTCTGCTAAAATAATTAAAGAATAATTCTAAACTTCCAAATGCTATATAGTCAGAATCATGGATGGTATTCCCGACAAGATTAGACTTTGGGGAGGAAATTAATAATAGAACCTGGATTCTTCATTAAGTCCTGGAGAAAATGTGATGTTTCTACCCCCCCAAAAATGACAGGCGAGTGCAGTGTTCCTCCTCCGCCTGCTGGAGCTTTAACTGGGATGTTAAACCCAGTTTTTTGTTTGTTTGTTTTGTTTTGTTTTTATTTATTTTTTAAAAAAAATTTATTTATTTGACAGATCACAAGTAGGCAGAGAGGCAGGCAGAGAGGAAGGGAAGCAGGCTCCCCGCTGAGCAGAGAGCCCGATGCAGGGCTCGATCCCAGAACCCTGGGATCATGACCTGAGCCGAAGGCAGAGGCTTTAACCCACTGAGCCACCCAGGCACCCTGTTTTTTGTTGTTGTTGTTTTTTTTTAATCACCCCAGCTCACTGATGTTTTAACCCAGAACACCTCTTCTGAACCTTTTTTTTTTTTTTTGAGGATTTTATTTATTTATTTGACAGAGAGAGACACAGCAAGAGAGGGAACACAAGCAGGGGAAGTAGGAGAGGGAGAAGCAGGCTTCCTGCCAAGCCGAGAGCCCAATGCGGCACTCGATCCCAGGACCATGGGATCAAGACCTGAGCCGAAGGCAGGCGCCCAATGACTGAGCCACACAGGCAGCCCTTTCCAGTAATCTCTACACCCAATGAGGGGCTTGAAATTGTGACCCTGAGATCAAGAGTAACATGCTCTACCAACTGAGCAAACCAGGTGCCCCTCAGAACATCTGTTCTGAACTCTATTAGGTTACAGATTAGAAGTAGTCACTGCCTCTCACATTTGGCATATGCATACCAATTTGTTGGACTCAAGAAAATTTTGTAATCATTATTCTTTTTTTTTTTTTAAGATTTTGTTTATTTATTTGACAGACGGAGATCACAAGTAGGCAGAGAGGCAGGTGGAGAGAGAGGGGGAAGCAGGCTCCCCCCCCGAGCAGAGAGCCCGATGCGGGGCTCGATCCCAGGACCCTGAGATCATGACCTGAGCCGAAGGCAGCGGCTTAACCAACTGAGCCACCCAGATGCCCCATCATTATTCTTTAAAACAAAATTCGGCTATATTTATACCTGTCTCCTTTTTCAAAACGTTCTTTAGAAATAATTTTTTTTCCAAAATTAGCTTTTATAATTTTAGACACCAAGAATAATCAAGAGCACCTGTAATTATTTAGCATAAATAAAGAAGCAAGTGGGTTCCTGGATGGCTCAGTCAGTTAAGCATCTGCTTTTGGCTCAGGTCATGAACTCAGGGTCCTAGGATGGAGCCCCACATCGGGCTCCCTGCTCAGTGGGGAGTCTGCTTCTCCCTCTTTTTGCCCCCTCCCAGGCCCATGCTCACTTGTGCGCTCTCTTTCTCTCTCAAATATAAAACAGTCTTTAACAAAAGGAGCAAGCAATTAAGATTTTTTTTTAAATGACATGGCATTTAAGCTAAATTTGTAGCCCCCTTTTACAGATGAGAAAAGTGAGACCCGGGAGCAATTTAAGACTTGCTCAAATTGATATGGGTAAAACATACCTTAACTGGGATTCACAATCTAGAATTCTCAGTGTTGTTCATGTTGCCTCTAATGACATGCATTGGGACTGGGTAAAAGGGATTTAGTATTTTATGAATGGCACCGATATTGACCACACTCCACCATGAAGTATTAGAGATGATATTTATTTATTCCATCCAGTTGAAACCATGAATACATAATCCATTAATGTGCATTATAACCCATGTAACAAAATATACTCAAACCCTTATGTTTTCAGCCTTAGTTCTTAGTCTCTTATGTTAAAGTAAAGAAATGTAAGATCATTTTAGTTGATGAATTTTTATCCTGTAATCTAGAAGTCTGTTAGAACTCCTGCTTATAAAACTGCTCAATGAACCATGCCAGGAGTTTACCCACATCCCTCCTTTGGCTCTTGTTATTGTTGCCAGTAAGCTTTTTACATTTATATATGAAAAAAATGCCTTCTCATCATCGTAGTGGGTTGGGGAATTTCTTTGGATGGGCTGGAGGAGTGGCCACCGAGATTTTGAAGAGGTTCGTAAGGATGTTCAGGGCTGGTACTAGCGGAAGGCGAGTGCAAATTTAAAGGAATGACAAAAACCACAGTAATCAAGATAAAGGCCATTTTAATGGAATGTTGTTTTTTTTTAAAACTCAAGATTAAGGCAAGAAGATCCATGATGAAGGAAACACCAACATTTTAAGTATAGGCAGGGCCCAGCGTGGGTGGGACCAGGCAGGAGGTGGCAAGTGATGTGAATTACACAAGAGCAGAGTCACACTGTCTTATTGAAAATTTTAATATTTTTTTTATCATAGAGCTTTTTAATATCAGGTTTTTTAAAAGAAAAATATTGCAGTCAAATGTTCTTTATCTTGATTTCTGAGATTTCTCGCGCCCTCTCCAATTTTGCAGTTGAGGCGAGTGCCCCTCCTGCCTCCCCCTGGCCCTAGCCCGGCACGTGGGCATGGCTTCTTCCCAGGGAAAGCTAGAAAGAGGTTCCCACACCATGCGCCCCAGACATGCCCGGCTTTGGTGAGCTGAGCAACCGTGTCTCAGGGAAAGTTCTTTCTCAAGGATCACCGGTGATGAGAGGAAGCTTTTCTCAACTCTCTGTGTTTTGACACGTTTACCTGTTTATGGGACACATCTGGCAGCCTCTGGCCAGTGAGCAACTTCCCGGGGGTGTCATGGAGTCAGCTGACCCCCACGGGCCAAGGGGAAGGGACCTTTTCTGCTGAGTCTGCACATTCCCCAACTGAAAAGTAAGATTTCTGAAAAGTCCTAATGAAGGCCCAGAGGACTGAAAGTACACATTACACACTTAATTATACTTGTCAAGTTGAATTAAACTTGTCTTTTGTATAACCTGAATGTCCTCAAATGCTCCGTGTTTCTGAGGTTACTTTCCCTCCAACATCCAACAGAGAGGCTTGGAAGTGTGTGCATCACCGCAGAAACTTTGGGATGCTGTCATGTCGAAAGAAGGACAGTTTGTATCGCCTCTGTTCTTAATTTCTGCTGCCTTGATTCTCCATCTCTCCTGGACTTCTTGCCCCTCTAGCTGTGATCCTCTCTGGGCAAAACTTTTTGCCCCGACATTCGCTTTTCTCCCCATGCTCCCCAAAGCACCACTAACCGAGCTTTTTGTGAAGCAGACGGAGAAGGGCACGACAGCATACTCCTGGACAGGAAACCATTTAAAAGTACAGAAAGACATTTATGGATAAACAAGATCTAAGAGAATTCATAGACAACAGATCTGCACTGTAAGAATTGCTAAAGGAAGGGTTTTTTTTGTTTTTGTTTTTGTTTTTGATACCAGGTAGAAATTTGGACCTTCAGGAAGAATGAGGAGCACCAGAAATAGTATATAGAAGAATAACTATAGGGGTGCTTGGGTGGCTCAGTGGGTTAAAGCCTCTGCCTTTGGCTCAGGTCATGGTCTCAGGCTCCTGGGATCCAGCGAGCCCTGCATTGGGATCTCTGCTCAGCAGGGAGCAGGGAGCCTGCTTCCTCCTCTCTCTCTGCCTGCCTCTCTGCCTACTTGTGATCTCTGTCTGTCAAATAAATAAATAAAATCTTTAAAAAAAGAATATAAGAACCCAATTTTCTCTCCATTTTTTAAAATACTAATTAATGTTTAAAGCAAACATTTTAACATTGTGAGGTTCATAACTTACATAGATGTAACCCTTAGAGGCACAATAATAATTTTAAATAGACTGCAAAATGTTAAAGAGAGATAATTCTATGGTGGCCATTTCTTAAAAATGCTAAGAAGTATAACAAGCTAATTTATAGATGAGAGTAGATTTCTAAAAAGTATTCAATTAATCCAAAAAGAAAGCAAGAGAGGAGGGACAGAGAAACAAATAAACAGGGGATAAAGAAAAAAAAAAAAAAACACCCAGTAAAATGGCAGACCAACATTCAACCATATCAGTAATTACATTAAAGATTATTAGTCTAAAACACTTCAGTTAAAAAGCAGAATCTGTAGAATAGATAAAAAAGTACAACCCAACAGTACTAACAGATGGAGAGGTTGACAGGAAGTGGATGGGAAATAATGTAGTGTGCAGAGAGTAAATATGAAAAAGTTGAAGTGGCTAAATTCATATCAAATGAAATAGATTTTAAGATGGAAACTATCATTGGAGATAAAAAAAGAAACTTCATAATAATAAATATCATCAGGAAGGTATAATAAGCATACATAATAGAGTTTCAAAATACATGAAGGAAAAACTAACAATGACAGAATTAAAGGGAGAAATACACAAATTCACTATCATAGTTGGGACATTTTAACATCACTCAGCAATTATAAAAAACAACTAGAAAAAATCAGTAAATACATAAAAGATTTGAACATCACTTTCAACCACTTTGATCTAATTAATATTTATAGAACAAAGCAACCACCAGAATATACATTACTTTCAAGTTCAAGTGCCCCTGATATATTCACTAAGGTAGCTCATATTCTGGATGATAAATCCCAGTAAGTTGAAAAGGGCTAAAATCATATAGAGTATATTACCTGACCACCATGGAGTTAAATTACACATCAATAATAACATATGTAGAAAACACCAAATACTTGAAAGTTAAACAGCACTGTTTAACATAACAAACAGTCCAAAAAATCTCAGAGAATATAGAAAACTGAATGATTATAAAAATAAAACATAACCAAACTTTGCAAGATGAAACAAACCCAGTTTGTTCTTAGAGACATATTTATAGCTGTAAAACCTAAAATTGGAAAGAAAAAAAAAAAACCTGTTTCACTTTCAGAAGCTAGAAAAAGAAGAGCAAATTAAACCTGAAGTAAATAATAAAGAACAGAAATTATAAAATAGAAAGCAGATAAACAGTAAATAATTTAACAAAGCCAAAAGTTGGTTATTTGAAAAGGCAACAAAATTAATTAACCTTAGCCAGACTGACAACCTTCTCCCTGCCCCCGAGTAAAGAGAAGAGACAAACCACCAATATCAGGAACAAAAGAAGGCATATCACCACACTGAAGATATGAAAAGGCTGTTAAAAGAATATCTTTAAAAAAAAGAATGCTGTGAACAACCTCATGCCAATAAATTGGGCAATGTAGATGAAATGGACAAATTCTTTGAAAATTAAATTTTACCAAAACTGACAGAAGATGAAATAGAAAATCTAAATGAATCTGAATGTCCCTTTCACTAGTAAGTCAATTGGATGCATTATGAAGAACCTTCCTTCAAGGGAAAATCCGGGTCCAGACGGTCTACTGGTGAATTCTGTCAAATATTTAAGAAAAATATTACCAATGCTACATAAACTCTTCCAGAAAATAGACAAGAAAGGAATGCTTTCCAGTTTGTTTTTTTGAGGCCAGTATAACCCTGACACCAAAACTTGAAAGACATTAGCTCTCTCTAAAAGACCCAGGGAGAGCGGGGAGAGAAGGAAGAAGGAGGGAAGTTAAAAATCAATGTCTCTCATGAACATAGATGCAGACATTCCTAGAAAAATGTTAACAAATAAAATCAGGGATATATGAAAAGGATAATACATCACAACTTGCGGGATTTATCTCAGGAATGCAAAGCTGGTCTAACATTGGAAAATCTATGTAATACACCATATTAACAGAAAAAAGAAAAAAAAAAGACAATCCCAGATAGGAAAAAAAAAAAAAAAAGACATTTTGACATCTGTTCATGATTTAAAAAAAACTTCCAGCAAATTAGGAACAGAAAAGAACTTCCTCAGTGTGAAAAAGGGTATCTGTGAAAAATCTAGAGCTAACAGCGTTTTTTTTTTTTAATATTTTATGTATTTATCAGACAGAGTGAGCCCAGGCAGAGAGAGTGGCAGGAAGAGACAGAGGGAGAAGCAGACTCCCTGCTGAGCAAGGAGCCGGATATGGGACTCAATCCCAGGACACTGGGATCATGACCAGAGCCGAAGGCAGCTGCTTAACCAACTGAGCCACCCAGGCATCCCTAGAGCTAACAGCGTCTTTAATGGTGAAATTGAATGTGTTCCCCCTAAGCTTATGAACAAGGCAAGTATATTCTCACCTTTTGTATTCAACATTGTATTGGAGATCCTAGTCAGTGCAATAACCCAAAAGACATAAAAATTGGAAAGTAAGAAGTAAAACTTCTATTTGAGGATGACATGATTGTTTATGCAGAAATACTAAAAGGGGCACCTGGCTGGCTCAGTCGGTAGGACCATGCAGCTCTTTATCTTAGGGTTGTTAAGTTTGAACCCCACTTTGGGTGCAGAAATTACTTTAAAAAATCTTTAAAAAAATACTGAGGGGGCGCCTGGGTGGCTCAGGCGTTAAGTGGCTGTCTTCGGCTCAGGTCATAATTCCAGGGTCCTGGGATTCAGCCTCCCATGGGGCTCTCTGCTGGGCGGGAAGCCTGCTTCTCCCTCTCCCACACCCCCTGCTTGTGTTCCCTCTCTTGCTCTCTCTGTCAAATAAATAAATAAAATCTTAAAAAAAAAATACTAAGGGATCTACAACAGAGCTAGGAACTGGCGCTAGCAACTTGACAGGATGCAGGGTTATTATTTCAAAAATCAATTGTAATTTTGTATACCAGCAGCAAACAGTCAGAAAAATGAAATTTTAAAAAAATTCCACTTACAATAGTATCAAAACCAAAAATGCTTAGGGATGAGTTTGACAAAAGACAAGTCCTGTACACTGAAAACTGACAATCATCACTGAGAGAAATTCAAGAAGACCTAATAAATGCAGGTGTATGCCCTGTCAGAGCTTGGAAGACTCAGTAGTAGTAGCTTGTCAGTCCCACCCATATTGATACGTAGATTCAACAGTCTCCAGAATCCTAGCCGACTTCTTCTTCTTCTTTTTTCTTTTTTTAAGATTTATTTGAGAGAAAGAACATGAGCAGGGGAAAGGGCAGAGGGAGAGAGGAAGCAGACTCCTCCATGAGCAGGTAGCCCAGCAAGGGGCTGGATTCCAGGACCCTGAGATGATGACCTGAGCCAAAACCAAGAGTCAGAAGCTTAACTGACTGACCTACCCCGGCACCCCTTGCTGAATTCTCTTAAATGACAGATTGGAAAAAAAAAAAAAAAAGACAAATTGATTCTAAAATTTATGTGATGGACCTAGAATATCCAAAGCAATACTGAAAGAAAAAAAAATGTTTAGGACTCGTGCTACTTCAAGATTTACTGTAAAGCTATAGGAATTAAGACAGTGGGATTCTATCATAAGGATCAAACAGTAGGTTACTGGAACAGAATAGAGTTCAGAAATACACTGAAATGGTCATTTAATTTTTGACGAAGCACCAAAGCAATCTAACAGGGTGAGTCTTTGCAAGAAATAATGCTGGAAAAATTGGATATCAATAGGAAGGAAAAAAATTTCAATCATGATCTTGTACTATATACAAAAATTAATATGAGGTGGATCATACAGCTAAATGTAGAAATTAAAATTAGGGGCGCCTGGGTGGCTCAGTTGGTTGAGTGACTGCCTTTGGCTCAGGTCATGATCCCCGAGTCCTGAGATCGAGTCCCACATCTGGCTTCCAGCTCAGTGGGGAGTCTGCTTCTCCCTCTGACCTTATCCCCTCTCATGCTCTCTCTCTCTCAACTCTCTCAAATAAATAAATAAAATCTTTTTTAAAAAAGGAACTAAAATTATGAAACTTCTGTAAGGAAACCTAGGACAACATCTTCATGACTTGATAAGCAAAGTTTTTTTTTTTTTTAGACCATTCAAGAAAATGAATAGGCAGGCCACAGACTGGGAGACATTATTTGTAAAGAAAACATTTATTTGACCAAGGATTGACACTTAAAACTTAGAACTCCTATAATTCAAGAGCAAGAAAGACAACCAGCCCTATATGAAATGGCTAAAATTCAAACAGACACTTCACAAAGGAAGATAGATGAATGGCCAATGAGCGCTTGAAAACGTGCTCAGTATCACTAATTATCAGAAAAATGCAAACTAAAACCAAATTAAACCGAAGTACTGCTACATCCCCACCAGAATAGCCTAAATTAGAAGTACGGACAAGAGCAAATGTGAGCAAGGGCAGTGAACGATATTAACTTTCCTATTTTGTTAGTGGGAGTGTAAAATCACATAACCACTTTGAAATAAAGGTCTGGGAGTTTGGTATGAAACTAAACATACCCCCTATGACCCAGCAGTTTTGGTTTTAGATACTTACCCAAGAGAAATGAAAGCATATGTCTGCAAAAAGACTAGTATGAGAATGGTAATGGCATTTTTCTTTATAAAGCCCCAAACTGGAAACATCCCAGATGTCAGTCACCAGGAGGATGTATAAACAAATTGTGATATATTCACACAATGAATGGGAACAAACTACTTATTCATGCAACACCATGAATGAATTTCAAAAATATTATGCTGAGTGAAAGACGCTTTAGACAAAAGCATACATACTGTATGATTACATTTACATGAAGTTCTAAAGCAGGCCGAACTCATCAATGGTGAAACAAAAAATGGTAATACTGTGGTTGTGGGGGGAGGAGGAGATTGACTAAAGGGGCCTTCCTGGATGATAATAATTTATATTTTGATGGGTGTTTGGCTTATACAGATATATGCATTTCAGAAACTCATTGAATAATGCTGTTAACATGAATGCGTTTCACTTTGTGTAAATTTTCCCTCAAAGAATAAATAGTGAATTTTTGTCAGTGATGGATATACTGAAATGTTTGGGGTGAAATGAAATGAAAGTGCACCTTGCACTGAAATCCATCAAAAGGTGGGGGGAGGGGAGATGGGGTTAATAGCTGGGTGAAGGGATAGATAAGCAATAAAGCAAATATAGTACAATATTAATTTAGAATATATGTGGTTCCTATATAGGATGTGGATTATATAATTATTTCAATTTTCTATGTTTGAAACATTTCCAAATAGACTGTTGGGGGATAAAAGTGAACTAGACAGGTCCAAATCCATCTGTAGCAGCACTATTTGTAATGGCCCCCAAATGGACATTTCCATTTCCATTGCTATGCCCATCAACAGTAGAAGGGATAAACCAATACTATGACCATCATAGTCATCATGGAATGAATGGTCTACAGCCATGAGGCTGTAAGATGGACGATTGTAGGCAATGGTTATAGATGACCCTCACCAATACAACGTGAAACTGAAGAAGTCAGATGCCAAAAGGCACAAGTCATTTGTATAATATACAAAAACAGGCAAAACTAGTCCATGCTGTTCAAAGTCTGGACAGTGATTGTCCTTGGGCGGAGTCACGACCAGAAGAGAACGTGACTGGGGGCTCCCCAGGTGCCTGACTAGAGTGCGGGTTATATGGGTGTGTGAAAATTCATTCAGGGGTGCACATTCCCCTCTAGATCTACAATTACTTAAACAAAAAGTTCAAAGACGTTGGTGTTAGACCTCACCACTCTTAAAACAGGTTCCTTAGTCTAGCCCCGCCTCGGAATTCTGTGCTAGTCATCTTTCTCCCACCTCTTGTCTCCTGTTTCCCAGGCTTTGACATGCCTGTCTTCCTCACCTGCCAGGGGAAAACTCAGTGCAGAGGAATTTTGTTCTCAACCCCTTCCCTCGTCTAGGCTCCGGGATGGAGCCAACTGGAAAAGGCTCAGTAATGACTGACTTGATCTAAATCGGGGAGCACGCAGCCTCAAGATAAATTCCTTTCCTGACAGCATTTGCTGGAGGCATTTTTTAAAAGCAAAATTTGTTTTCCTTCTACATTGGCGTCTGCATCTTTGCCTTCTACTACCCTCAGTTTATCCCTTCTATCCTCTTCTCTTTATTTTTATTTTTTAATAAAGATTTTATTTATTTGAGATAGAGAATGAGAGAGAACATGAGCAGGGTAAGGGGCAGAAGGAGACTCCCCGCTGAGGAGGGAGCCCCATGTGGGGCTCATTCTGAGGACTCTGGGATCATGACCTGAGCCAACTGAGCCACCCAGGTGCCACCAACCTTCCCCCCCCTGCCCCGCCCCCACCGCCTCTTTTTCTTCATCCTCTTCTCTTTAAAGTGGTAGTGGCAACTTACTCCCTTCGTCAAATCTGGGAAGCAGTGACTTGCCTTAGAGATTGTTCTGGTACTTAAACTCAGGACCAAAGTTCCCTTGGCTGGTAAGTCAACGCCCAGACTCCAGCAAAGTCAGGTTTAGGGGTGGGAGTGGTCGACTGCAGGAGGGGAAGGAGAGGTGTGGTGGGGGGAGGGGAGCGGGGTACAGAATAATAATGGGAAACAATCCCTGTTCTTCTCAACCTTGCCATCAGTTGAGAAGACTAGATGAATACACATTTAAACAAAACAAGAGAACTATTTAATTAAGCATTTCCTCTTTTTATCTGATGGGTCACTTTTCAGTCCTCTTGTTACTTGACCAATCAGAAGCATCTGACACAATTGATCTTTCTGTCTTCCTTGAACCACTTCTGGGTTTCTTCTTACCTCCCTATCTGTTCCTTCTTAGTTTCCAGTTGGTTCCTCATCTTTTTTTTTTTCCAAGAAATATTTATTTGTTTTTGAGAGAGAGAGAGAGAGAACCAGAGCAAGCAGGGGGAGGGGCAGAGGGAGAAGCAGACTCCCTGCTGAGCAGGGAGCCCAAGCAGGGGCTCCATCCCAGGACCCTGAGATCATGACCTGAGCTAAAATCTAGAGTTATCCAACTGCCATCCAGGCGCCCCGCCTCCCCCAGCCATGTTTTTGACCTCTAAATGTTAGAGTGCCCAGGGCGTGGTCCCTAGACCTCACCTCCTTAGCGACTTTGACTCTCTGGGTGATTTCACTCAATATTGTGGCTTAAAAAATACCATCCACACCCCAGTGACTTCCATATTTGTGTTTCCAGTGAGATCTCTCCCCTGGACTCCACAAATGTTTATCGAACCACCTACTCATGTAGATCTTGAATCAGGCATCTCAAACTTATCAGATCCAGTCTGGAGCTCCTGATGTCCCTCCTTCACACCTGTCCCTCCCCCCTTATCTTAATTAATCTTCCATCTTCCAGATGCTCAGGCCAAAAACTTGGGGTGTCAGTCCTGACTTCTCTCTTTCTCCCACTTCCCATCTTCAAAGTGTCAGGAAGTCCTACTGATGTAACTTCAAAATACATCCAGAATCTGCCTGCTGATACCACTGCCCCCCTTCCAAGCCTCCATCATTTCTCACTTGGATTATTAATAGCGTCCCAACCTTGTCCCCCTTCAGCCTGCTCTCAACACAAACACCAGAGAGACACTATTCAAATGCGAGTCATCTCAATACCCTCTGGTGGCTTCCCCTTTCACTCTAAATGAGCACCAACACCTTGACCATGACTGCAAGGCTCTGGAGTCCAGTCTCTTCTCCTTCACTCTCTCACCTCATGTGCAGCCACTCTTCCCTCATTCGTTCTGGCTCCTTGCCATTCCTTGAACATACCAGGCACACTCCTGCCTCTGTGGCTTCACAGTTGCCCTTCCGTTTCAAATTCCCTTCCCCCACACGGCTTACTGTCATGACCATAGATCTTAAATCTGGTACTACTTTCTCAGTAAGGCCTGCCCTTACCACCCTGCCTAAAATTGTATGCTTTCTCAGGTATTCTCAATCTCCTTTCTCTGTCTTATTTCTCTTCTTAGCACTTACTGTCACCTACTATACATACAGTTTCATGTATTTATATTCTTTTTTTAAAGGTCTGTGCCCAATGTGGGGCTCGAACACATGACCTCAAGATCAAGAGTTGCCTGCTCTACCAACTGAGCCAGCCAGGTGACCTCTATACTCTGTAGTATCTGTCCTCCCTCTACTAGAATGTAGAGTCCATGAAGATAGGGATTTTTTAATCTGTTTTGTTTGCTGCTGAGTCTCCTAGAACAGGCCTGACCTATATAGGTGTTTAATATTTGCTACATAAACGAATGCGTATTTCAGAGTAGTAAGAGGAAGTAAGTCAGGTTAGGGAAGGCCAGAGAGGGTTGCAGACATCTGAAAGGGGATGGAATTTTCTTCAGTCTTTGGAGAATGGAGAGTCCTCAGAGAGACGAGAACAAAGAACTATTGGCATAGTGCTGGAGAGCACTGGTTTTGGAGTCAGCTGGCTTGGGTCCAAGTCACTTATTAGATACAAATAAGGTAGTCTACTTCTCTGGGTCCCAGTTTCTATGTCTGAAATACAGAGATTCTTCTCTGGGCCTCAGTTTCTATATCTATAAGAGATTACCATCACACCTACCTCATAGGGTTGCTTGGGTTGTTTTAGGATCTAATGAAAGAACACATATAATGTTTATCAAGGTCAGGGTATTTAGGAAAACTTTGTTCAAAAAGTGCTACTTATTGTGTAAAGCTTAGAATACCTATGAGCTGAGACTTCATGCCAGAGAGGGAAAGAATTGGGCTTGAGCTTTAGGCACAAAAGGAACAGCCCCTCACGTTGTAACAGGTTCCCTCTCAGAACTGTCGGTCCCTAGACTCAACCAGTTGGGTTGAACCAAATTTCTGTCCTGCGTTAGTTAAGATGGCAGCTGCTCACAAGAAAAAAGGGAACCAGAATTAGGCACAAACATGGCCCAAGGCCTCTGCTGGGGGACCCAACAGTTCCCAGCTGCCTGTTGCTGATGCAGTCAGAGCAGAGAGAAGTGATTCACTCCGATCCTGTCATCGAATTCAGGATTTTGGCCAAGTGCAGGTTTTGGGGTTGGTTAGTGGATTATTTTTTCCCTTCCTGAGTTGAAAGAGCAACTTTGTGTTTCAAAAAGGTACTTTATGCAGAGAAATTCTGTGGTGAGAGCTTGCTGGGCTCAGTGTGGGATGAACCACCTTTGCTTATGTCTGGGGAGAGAATGAAATCTAGTGCCCCTATTTTCTTTCCCTCCCACCCAGTAAGGATGCAGAGCTGAAAGGTGTCTTTCAGAAGGGCTGGAGACAAGGGAGTGGACTTGTAGGTAAGAGGAGGCCAAAGAAGTGGCTTCTTGTTTGTTAGCATAGGTTTGTGGCAAGGAGGTCTGTGAAGCCCTCCCCCAGAGTACCCGGGATTAAACAGAACAAATAAAACCTCTATTTGTTCATCTCTACCCTGGATTTAGATGGTGCTCTCTGGCCAGGGTTCTTGGGATCAACTGAAACCCAGGCTGATGTTTATTCCCAGGATTGCAAAGAGAGACAAATACTTCTCTGTCCTTCCGTTTTCCAGGCCAAGAGGGCAGGAGACACTTTCAATCAAGCAGGCAGGCAGTGAAGAATTATTTTTTAGGTGCCCACTGTGTCCCCAATGCTGAGCCACCTAAATATAAATAGAAAAAGTACAAAATTCCAGCTCCCGCCCTCAAGACACATAAAACCCAGCTTGCAGGAAGAGGCTTGGTGGGCAAAACACATTCAGGGGAAATTGCTAACAAATAGCAGTGTGAGGTAGTTAAGAATTAATCTCACAAGACGTAAGAGAGGAGGGAGATGAGTGGGAGTTGGGGGCTCTTTAAGAAAGTTCCTAAGACAATGAGCAACATGGTGACAGAAAGCCTGTGTGTTTTGTTTTCTGCTGTAGCCTGGCACTTAGCATAATGCCTGCAACAGAGTGGGCATTCAGTAAGTATTTGAGGAATGAATGCAGAAGGGGGGGATGATATTAAAAATAAATAGGTGAAGAGGGAGGAGGGCATTCCAGCATGAGGAAAGGCCCAGAGAAATGGCTGGATGTCTTGGTGAGACTGGTTTAACCACAGTGAAGGGTGTGTATGAGGAGTAGTGGGAAATGAGGTTAGATATGGGGCCAGATGGGGGAGGCTGGAAAACCAGGCAGAGAAATTTAGAGATGAACATTCCTTCATTCCTTCATCAAGCTTTTACTGAACGGGGACCATGTGCTAGGCAAGGGAAGGCAGGGGGATATAAAGATGAATTAAAAGGTATTCCATCTGCTGGGATCAGTAGAATATCTGCACTTTATTATTTTAACTGTGATAGTCATGGAATGAATGAAATATTTTGACATTCTAGTCACAGTTTGGCTACAAGAAATTCAGACCATGTCCATCTTGCTCAATTCAACTGAGACTGTTAAAATGTATATTAGACATCTAAGGCTAGGAATTGGACTTCACAAGGGACAGGAGTGGGCTCAACCCGGTGGACTGGGCTGGTTCTCCTCCCTTTCACTCCTTCTGTGTTTCTCATGGATGGTCTCTCACCTCTGCCCCTTTACGTATGCTCCATTCCCCTGCTTCCCTTTCTTATTAGAATTGTACTTGGTGCAAGCTTGACACCCTAATATAATATCCTCCTGCTCCAGAGCCAGCCATCTCCATCTGCTCTCTGAGCCCATTAGGTCAGACTATGGAGGAAACAGAAGCTGATGGGCTCAGTTCAGCCTATGGATGGATAGTCCTGGGTCAGGGGATCACTCAGAGCCAATCAGCTGTGGTCAGAAGGCAAATAATTTGATTAAAGCATGGCAGCCTAACCCTACCAGGAACTGCAGATAAAGGCCAATGTCAAAGTAGGGGTATGGCTGGCAGGGCAGCAATAGTTGCTAATTGCTGCTGGTTAGCGATGCAAGGAACAAATCAATTCAGCTGGTGGTGGTGATAAAGGGAGAAGGCTATGAGACATAAGCAGAGTCTGATTTAAAGGTCTGACTTAGTCCTAGAGGGTAAAAAAAGGCCTTATCAGCTGGGGAGAAAAGCAGTTTTTTAAAGCAATTAGAGTGGGATGCATGGCTGGCCCACTTGGTTGTCTGCCTTCTGCTCAGGTCACAATCCCAGGGACCTGGGGTGGAGTCCTGCATCAGGCTGCCTGCTCGGTGGGGGGGTCTCTTTCTCTCTCTGCCCCTCCCCCCTACCGGTGATCCCTTCCTGTCTCTTTCTCTCTCTCCCTCAAATAAATTAATAAAATATTTAAAAAGAGATTAAAAAAAAAAAAAGCAGACCGGCTGTGGTCCATAGGAAGAACTGAAATAGCCAGAAACTGAAGGGACCCAGACCAGGAAGAAAAATTTTTGCCTGAGGGCACCTGCGTGGCTCAAACATCCAATTCTTAGTCTCAGCTCAGGCTTTCATCTTAGGGTTGTGAGTTCAAGCCCCACACTGGGCTCCATGCTCAGTGTGGAGCCTACTTTAAAAAAAAAAAAAAGAAAAGAAAACTTTTGGGGCACCTGGGGGGCTCAGTGGGTTAAAACCTCTGCCTTTGGGTCAGGTCCTGATCCCAGGATCCTGGGACGGAGCCCGCATGGGGCTCTCTGCTCAATGGGGAGCCTGCTTCCTCCTCTCTCTCTCTCTCTGCCTGCCTCTCTGCCTGATTGTGATCTCTTTCTGTCAAATAAATAAAATCTTTATTAAAAAAAGAAAAAGAAAAGAAAAATTTGCCTGATCTGGAATAGAGCAGTTTAGAGATAAGAATTTTTTTTTAAGTAGCCTAATTTTATTTTTTATTTATTTATTTATTTATTTATTTATTTATTTATTTATTTATTTATTTTAGGGCAGAGTCTGCTTCTTATTTATTGCCATAACCCTGTCCTCACAGCTAGGCTCAGAGAAGAAATTCACGACACATTTGTCAGAATGAATTGAATTCCCCTGCAACCCAGGCAAACAACTGAACTTACTGCTATTTGTATTCTGATAGAGACGGAGCCAGGACTAGGAACAAAACACAAAAATCAAAATCTGACTTTTCTGATTCCTGATGCAGGGCTCGGGTCACTGAATGCAGGCTTGGTGAGAAGCAAAAATGCAGCAGAAGGAGTCTGGGCCAAGCCGGCTGGCAGAGGGCTAGATGAACAGATAGCACCGTGCCCAGCGGCTCAGAGGCAGATCAAAGCTGGCTTCCCCAGCACAGGCAGCAAGCGTGGCAGGAATCTGGGGGACCTCTCACCCAGTCCCCCACCCATGCTCACAGATGGAAAGCCACACCATTAGTGGTCACACCTTGGAGCACTGCCAGCACACAGGCATCTGTGACGGATCTTTTATAGCCTAGTGTACAGCTCTCTCCAGAGAGGCACAGCTGTGCTGCCAGTGAGCCGTAGGATTTCGGGCCAGACCACTGAGAGTCAGAGCCCACGTCTGCCACTGGGACAAGTTGCCTAATTACTTAACGACTTTGTGTCTCAGTTTCCTCATTTGTAAAAGAGGGATAATAAACTCTGTTAGAGGGTCGATGAGATGATTCAATGAGATAATTCTACAAAGCAATTAAAACAGTGCCTGGCACATTGCAAGCAATCATGATTACTGTAATTGGTACCAAAAAACTAGACTATAGAGAAGAGCTTTCCAGCCTGGAGGGCCCTGGAGCTCATTTCAACCCACATAACTCACCTATTAGTGGCTATGGCTTCGACCCTGTGGCCTAACACCCATCCCTCCTTTCTTCTGGGAACAGATCTCTGATTGGTCTAGGAACAGCCATAGAAACTAAGCTAGGCCAATCAGAGCTCTTCCCTAGGATTTTTCAAACTGGATCTTCCAATGGGTAGAAAAGAGAATACCACCACTACTCACCACCCGTCCTTTCCCCCCACTTTCGGGGTTCAGATAGTAAAAATGTGAGCCCAGAGCTGCCTTTGCAACTTTTTTCCTCCATGTGCAGAAGCTGGCCTGAGATAACAAAGCTGATTTGCAAAGAGAAGCTGGAACAGAGTCCTGGCTGGGGCAGAGCCCAAGTCTCTCTGAATCTGGTTGACCCTGGATCCAGGCCTCCATTCCTACTGGTCTGCATTAGATTACAGAACCTTTTATTTATTTTATTTTATTTTATTTTTTAAATTTTATTTATTTATTTGACAGACAGAGATTACAAGTAGGCAAGCAGGGAGAGAGAAGAGGAAGCAGGCTCTCCGTGGAGCAGAGAGCCCGATGTGGGGCTCCATCCCAGGACCCTGGGATCATGACCTGAGCTGAAAGCAGAGGCTTTAACCCACTGAGTCACCCAGGTGCCCCTAGATTACAGAACCTTTTAAATCAGTCCTCTCTCTCTCTCTTTCTCTCTCCCTCTCCTCCTGTCTCCCTCTACCTTCTCCCTCTCATGGACTCGCATTCTGTCTTCCTTCTTAAACTGCTTTGGATTCCATTTCTGTTGCTAGAGTTTGTGCTTGAGGGTCAATTCAGAAGGAAAACATTTTGTTTTACATAAAAAAAAATGACAGTACTTTTAAGTTTTATGTCAAAATAATGTAGATTCTTATGGTCTCCATTACTTTGTTTTTAATGAAGAACATTAATGAAGGGGTGTCTGGGTGGCTCAGCTGGTTAAGCTCCCTCTCCCTCTGTCCCTCCTACCGACTTGTGACCTCTTTCTCTCTAGCTCACAATTTCTCTCTCAAATAAAAAGATCTTTTAAAAAATCTTAAAAAAAAATTGAGGGTGCTCTATAGCCATTAAATTGTTCCTATCTTGGACCATTTGAAGAAGAACAACATAGGGACAAATGTATGTATGTATATATTTTTAAAGATTTTATGGATTATTTGAGAGAGAGCAAGAGAGTGCATAGGAGTGGAGATGGCGGAGGGAGGGAGAGGGTGAAACAGACTCCCTGCTGAGAATAGGGCCCATGTGGGGCTGATCCCAGGACCCTGAGGTCATGACCTGAGCCAAAGTCAAACACCTCACTGACTGAACCACCCCGGTGCCCCTAGGGACAACTTTTTAAAGTTTCGTCATCAATTTTTAGGTTCTTCAGAGGTTTGAGGGAATTTGCACCAAGGGTTGCAAATGCCAGTGCTGTAGCTAATATTGATGAATGAAGTCGATGGTTGTGTGTGAGACAGGAGGGAGTGATGGAGACTATGGTAAAGTGGCAAGTGCTTGGTCCCTCTAAGAGAAGCTTCTTCCACTTAGCCCTGGCCCATTCTTTCCATGTGTGCACGTGGACACAGAGTTGCCACATCCTACGGTTTTTAAGGGGTTCCAGACATTTAGAATGTTTATTTATTTTTTATTTTTTAAAAGATTTTATTTATTTATTTGATAGAGAGAGTGCACAAGTAGGCAGAGTGACAGGCAGAGGGAGAGGAGAAGTAGACTCCCTGCTAAGCAGGGAGCCGGACATGGGACTCGATCCCAGCACCCTGGGGTCATGACCTGAGCTGAAGGCAGACACTTAAGCGACTGAGCCACCCAGGTGCCCCGGCATTTAGAATGTTTAATGTGAAATTCTAAACTTTGGGCATTGGCTATAGAGTTTGATTAAAAAAAAAAAAAAAGGGTGTGTAGGTAGGGTGACTAACTGTCCTGGTTTGCGTGGGACGAAGGAGTTTTCTGGGATGTGGAACTTCTGTTGCAAATCAGGACAAGTTGGTCATCCTATGTGTAGGCCAAAAGGAACTCGTGTGAGATTTCTGGCTCACACACTCTCGCTTTACCTGCACACAATCCAGTGAGGTAGCTAAGGAACATGTGTCCCCCAGACCCCTAGCCCCTCACCCCAAGGAGGAAGATGCATTGTTATTCCCGCTTCAGAGAGACCACAAGCCCCTACAATGAGTGTGAGGCAAAGAGTCCATCTCCGAGGCATTCCCACCGCTCCCTGTGCGGGCCTGGCCTTCCGTGATCAGTAGGATTCAGGCTTCTCCCTGCTATGTCCAGCCACTCTGTGGCTGTAAACTTTTTTCTCTGCTTGGAGAGGGCAGGGCCTTCTAGGCAGTCAGGAGATGAAGGGGGTTTTCCCTCAATTCCTCTTCTTTTTTTTTTTTCTTTTAAAGATTTTATTTATTTATTTGACAGAGAGAGATCACAAGCAGGCAGAGAGGCAGGCGGAGAGAGAGGGGGAAGCAGGCTCCCCACTGAGCAGAGAGCCCGATGTGGGGCTCGATCCCAGGACCCTGAGACCATAACCCAAGCCGAAGGCAGAGGCCCAACCCACTGAGCCATCTAGGCGCCCCTTAATTCCTCTTCTTTAGGCTAAAAGGCTACATTTATAATTACATTCCATACAGTGAACCTGGACCTGGTCTGCGCTTATGAATGGGGAAACTAAAGGCTCAGGGTGGGGAGGCAACTTGCATGAAGCCACAGCACGCGGTAATAGGGACTCCCCTCCAGTGGCTTGCTTGCTAGTGGGGTACCTATCTCTCTGTCAGGGAAAGGGAAGGGGACCAACATTTGCCGACTCCCTGCCTGCAGCTGGGACCCTGGCTGGGCTCTCAGCAGCCTTCCTAATGCCAGGCAGAAGTCTGAGGGAAGGACTGGAGTCTCGGGCCCCGTGCCCTTTCCAGGCCACCACCCTGCCAATCCAGGCGTGCCGGGAGGGCGTTTGGAATTGCCAGCTTGTCATTGCACAAAGGGAGGGGTGTACAGCTCAGAAGAGAGTGAAATAATAAGGGTCACAAATGGGCTCCCTGTGCACGGGCCTCAGCAGGTGTCGGTGGCTCTGTGGGTGGGTTACAGGGAGAGACAGGTCCACCCCCTCATGAAATCGTTCTCTGATGAGATGATGCATGTTAAGTGAACTATAAACTTTTTAAGAGTGCATTCCTTACCCACTCATAAACATGAGGAACCATTCCCTTTGGGAAAGCTAATATTCCTGAGGCAACACGGTACTACCAGCCTAGAGAGACCCCACTAGGATTTCCTCGTGACCAGAGGACTAACTTCTTGTAAGGGAGCCAAAATTAGAAAGAAAGTGAGGTTTGGGTTTTATCTGTGGCTTTAGTCCATATGCCTAGATGTCGCTGACCCCTTTTAACAGGGTGGCAGAAAGCCAGCATTACCTCAAAGTTACAAGCAGGAAGTTAGTGTTTTGTTAGGTCTGAGTTCAATTCCCACCTCTCCCGCTTATCTGGTGGGTGATGTGGGAGACAGGCTCCCAAAACACGCTGGCCCTCTGATTTGCCCTGGGAATGAGCTGGCGATATTGTAAGGATTAAAAATGAGATGATAGGGGCGCCTGGGTGGCTCAGTGGGTTAAAGCCTCTACCTTCGGCTCAGGTCGTGATCTCAGGGTCCTGGGATCGAGCCCCGCATCGGGCTCTCTGCTTGGCAGGGAGCCTGCTTCCTCCTCTCTCTCTCTCTCTCTCTCTGCCTGCCTGCGTACCTGTGATCTCTGTCTGTCAAATAAATAAATAAAATCTTAAGAAAAAAAATGAGATGATACACACTCTTCATATGACCCTGTAATCCCATTCCTATGTACTGATCAATGAGAAATGAAAATGTACATTCACACAAAAACCATTATATGAAAGTCTATAGAAATCTACTGATAATTGCCCCAAACTGCAAACAACCCTAATGTCCTTGGGCTGATGTACGGATAACCGAGTGTGGTACATCCATACAGTCGAACATGAGTCCACTAAGTGAAAGGAGTTAGACACAAAAAATTACATATGGCACGATCCACTTACATGGCATTCTGGGGAAAAAAAAAAACCTATCAGGACAGAGAACATATCAGTGGTTGCTAGGGCCTGGGGGCTGGGGTTGCTGATGGGGTTGCTAAGGGCTGGAGATGGGGGTGGAGGAAGACTGGAGAGGGGCATGAGAGAACTTGTTCTATGTCTTGATTGTGGTAGTGGCTCCACGAGTGTGTGCCTTTGTCCTGCCTCAGGAAAGGTGACTTTTTTAAAAATGTGAAAACAGGGGGCGCCTGGGTGGCTCAGTGGGTTAAGCCTCTGCCTTCGGCTCAGGTCATGATCTCAGGGTCCTGGGATCAAGCCATCGAGCCCCGAATGGGGCTCTCTGCTCCGCAGGGAGCCTGCTTTCTCCTCTCTCTCTGCCTGCCTCTCTGCCTACCTGTGATCTCTGTCTATCAAATAAATAAATAAATAGTTTTTTAAAAAAGGTGAAAACAGGAGCGCCTGGGTGGCTCAGTGGGTTAAAGCCTCTGCCTTCAGCTCAGGTCATGTTCCCAGGGTCCTGGGATCTAACCCCACATCGGGCTCTCTGCTCAGCGGGGATCCTGCTTCCCCCGCCCCCTGCCTGCCTCTCTGCCTACTTGTGATCTCTGTGTGTCAAATAAATAAATACTCTTTTTTTTTTTTTAAATGTGAAAACAAAGGAAAAGGGCCCAGGTCATTCAGTTCCTCCCCAGGAGAAAATACCTATGGACCCCTTTTCACTGAAGTGTTGGTAACGATGTGTTCTTCTCTCCAGCATCTTTACTTTTGTGAAAAGAGCCTGCAACTTGTGTAGAGAAAGAAGGGTGGCGGGCTGTGTGTCTGTGTGTATTTGTATTTATTTGCATATATAAAAAGAAACTCTGGAAAGATACACAAGAAGCTAATAACAGCAGTCAGTATGGGGGTGCAGGAGAAACGGGGCAGATGGGGACCCCGTAGGAGGAAGACTTTTAAAAATAACTTCTGTGTGTGTATGTGTGTGTGTGTGTGTGTAATATACTCACATGGTTCAGAAATTATATAATAATATATATAATGTTTATTATAACCATTATATAATTTTTGAGCCATGTGAATGTATTACACATACAGACATTACATTATTTTTAAAAATCAAAAAGATTTACAAGGCAGAGAAATGCTTACTGCCTCAGCATGACTCTGCCCTGGTGGAATCTGCGAGGGGGTGGCGTTCTGTGGCGGCTACGCTTCCCCGGCCCTGCCTCACCTACCCTAATAGCCCCAAGGCAAGCCTTGGCTCCTTGAAGAGGTGGGCTCCAGTTCTCCCAAGGGAGCGGAATGGTAAACACCCTCCCTCTCCTCCGGATATCGTCCTCCTGTGCCTCCCACTGGCTTAAATTCCTTCTAGTCTTTCATCCTATGGCTGGAGTAGGATTTCACCTGGCGTTGCTCTCCGGGGGGTGTCACTCCAAGCCTAAAGTCATACTTTGGTGTACATGTCTGCTATCAGCCTCAGACCCTTTCCCGGGCACAGATTTAGGAAGACGGCAAGCAGACCACCTAAGCTTGGGGCGTGCGGCCCACATCAGGACCCTGGGCCCCTGAAATAGAGGACAGTGGAAAGGCATGGCTTAGTTCTTCTCAGTCTGCTCTGGTGGGGACCTCGGTGAGCGCTCTGGGAAGGACAGATTCTGGGGGCCTGCCACGTTTCAGAGGACAGGCTCTGGAGTCCAGCTTGAACTGGAGGCTCACCTCTCACCCTCTTCCTAGGTGTGAGCCCCTGGCCAAGTAGTTACCCCCTCTGTGCCTCAGTTTCCTCACTTTTGAAATGAGAATGCTGCTCACACCCATGTTGAGTAGGCAGCGATGAAGCAAAAGGAGACGACGTGTGACCACAGGCGGCACTGGGAAAGACGCACCTTAGATACTCAGCACCCAGGAGCCCTTCTCAGCCAGGGCTGCCTGGACCAACGCAAGGCCACACACGAGGTTCAGGGGAAAGGGTGACAGACCCAGGGGCAGCGACATGGAACAATACCGAGAATGAAAGCAGGGTGGTGGGGCTGACTCACTGGATGACTCATTTCCTTGCCCAGGGATGTTCTGAGCATCCACCGAGAGTCACACCCTCTGTTCCCTTTTTGCGGGGAAGGCCCAGAGAAGATCGCCCTGCCCCCACACAGAGCGGGGAGCAGAATGCTCAGACCTTCCCCTTCTCCCCAGGGCCGCAGGAGAGGGCGGTCAGCTAGAAAATCCTTTTTCAACCTACAAAATAGCAGTCCCCGCATGATGC
Source organism: Mellivora capensis (assembly GCA_004024625.1). Classification (NCBI taxonomy): domain Eukaryota; kingdom Metazoa; phylum Chordata; class Mammalia; order Carnivora; family Mustelidae; genus Mellivora; species Mellivora capensis. The sequence goes on from PISX010004599.1 coordinate 66,447, forward strand.
ATTTTGAGAAAGAACAGTTTTTGCCCTGGAATATAGGAGAGAATCTAGGCTCATTTTGCCCTTTTCCAGATTATAACAGGGAACCCTGCATCCCATAGAACATTAGGGAAACACAGAAAAGTGTAAGGAAGCTGAGAAAGTCACCCATAATCCTGCCATTTAGATTCAGTCATAGCGATGAGTTTGGTATTTTTCCACTCTGTTTTTTTTTTTCTCTGCATTTTTTTCATCGTACAGTCAAATTTATATTGTTTACATCAGCGCTATTGAAAAGGAATATGTGAACCACAAATGTGAGCCACACGTGTCATTTTAAATGTTTTGGTAGCATCGTTAAAGAAGAATGAACACAGAGAGGAAAAATTACTTTTAACATTATATCTTATTTCACACAGTAGACCCAAACTATAATCATTTCTTCATTTACTCACTTTTAACATTATTTTTTAAAGTTTATTTTTTTAGTAATCTCTATACCCCATGTGGGGCTTGAACTCACAACCCTGAGATCAAGAGTTGCACACACCGCCGACTGAGCCAGCCAGGTGCTCCTCACTACTAAAATTATTAATGTGATACTTTACAATCTCTTCGAGTCTTTGAAATCTTTCTTTTTCTACATTGTAGCATATCTCAATTCAGACTAGTCACATTGGGCTGTGGCTACCATACTGGACAGCATAGCTCTATACAATTTCTACCTTGCTTTTATTCTTGTTTAAATTATATCCTAGGGGCGCCTGGGTGGTTCAGTGAGTTAAAGCCTCTGCCTTCGGCTCAGGTCATGATCCCAGGGTCCTGGGATCTAACCCCGCATCAGGCTCTCTGCTCTGCAGGGAGCCTGCTTTCTCCTCTCTGCCTGCCCCTCTGTCTACTGTCTACTCGTGATCTCTGTCTGTCAAATAAATAAATAAAATCTTTAAAAAAAATTATATCCTAGGGGCTCCTGGGTGGCTCAGTTGGTTAGGCATCTGCCTTTTGCTCGGGTCACAATCCCGGAGTCCTTGGATCAAGTCCCAGGTCAGGCTCTCTGTTCAGCAGGAAGCCTGCTTCTCCCTCTTCCCTCTGCTTGCTGCTCTCTCCACTTGTGCACACTCTGTGTCAAATAAATAAATAAATAATCTTTTTAAAAAAATTGTATCCTAGGTATTTCCTCAGATCATAAAATATCTTTTATTTCCTTAAAATATCTTTTGACAAAAATAACTCTTAAGAGTTGAAATAAGATGTACTTTCTACCTAATTCCAAAGGTAATATATTTATTTCTGTTTTGCTTTTGTTTTGTTTCTCCTCACTCAGGGATGATTTGGGTTAGCCCTCTGATACAATTACCTCTAGACTGTTTTCTCGGCAGATATTCAGAATTGAGCAAAAATTGGAGGCATACAGCATGTTCTTTTGTACAAACCACTCTTTTCACTTAATGATACATTGTGAACATACAAATGGTGAAAATGACAGTGTCACCTTTGAGCCTCTGCTGAGAGCCAGGCATGTTCAAACACCTGCTCTCATCTCCGTGGAGGAAAGGGGAACATTTCCATCCCCGGTTCTCAAAAGTGGAAATGGGGGCTCAGAAAAGTGAGGTGGTTTTCACTCCTGCAAAGCTGGGATTTCAACCAGATCTTCTGATTTCATCTCCAGAGCCTTCCATTTCACCATATGGACTCCTTCTGGAGGGAGGCAGGCAGGGGACCCAAGACATGCCAAAGAAGCAATTTACAAATTAACTTTTGGAGTAGGATTCTCAGTAACTTGGGACTGTCTCTACACATAGGTTTGCCTAGTCACCTCCATAATCACCTGGGCTTGTCCTCTCCCCCTTGCAGGCACATGCCCATGGACCTGCCACCTTCTTGGGGACACCCTTCCCCCTCCAGGTTTCTCCTTCTCTGTAACTTCTAAGAGAGAATTCTTGAGAGTTCCTGGAAGTCGTTTCTCATCAGTACTACTGACATGGGGAGAGGGGGCTTTTCTTTGCCTTTTAAGTGGTTGGCCGCGTCCCTGACCTCTGCCCGTAAATGCCAGTGGCATCGCCAACCACTCCCACTGCACAAGTGTCTGCAGACGTGGCCAGATGTCTCTGGGGGAGAGGGGGGCGTGAAGATTGCCCCTGTTGGAGAATCACTGCTCTAAGTATTAACAGATGGAAGAGTCTTTCTGAAACCAGTCATTTGATGTAACCCAGAGTATAGATAAGGCAATTACTTCCCATACGGCCTGCCATCCTCCCAGAGAAAGGAATCCTTTCTCTCCCCCAGTGAGTCTCCAATATCTTCCTCTAATAAGCACTCAGCAGATGTGTGCACAATGAAGGATGCTGGTGTTGTGCTGTGTGGTACCTTACATTAGGCTTTTCAGGACTGGGGTGAATGCACCTAATATATGCCCCAGATAATGGTGCCATTGCAGAGCCTTTTTTCCTGGAATTCTATGCCTTTCTGTTTCTGATATTCAATCTGTTATTTCTTAGGTTTTTTTTTTAAAGATTTTATTATTTATTTGATAGAGATCACAAGTAGGCAGAGCGGCAGATGGGGGGGGGGGGAAGCAGGCTCCCTGCTGAGCAGAGAGCCCGATGTGGGGCTCGATCCCAGGACCCCAGGATCATGACCTGACCCAAAGGCAGAGGCTTTAACCCACTGAGCCACCCAGAGCCCCTCAGTCTGTTTTCTCTTAGGCCAGAGAATGATATGCAATCTTAGCATTTACGTTCCTGACTATCATGATTACATTTGGATTGTGCCCATATGTCATGCTAGATGAACAAATATTTCTATTTTTTTCTGTTTTTTTTTAAATGATTTTATTTATTTATTTGAGAGAGAGAGAGAGAGAGAGAGAGAGTGAGCACGAGCAGGGGAAGGGGCAGAGAAAGGAGCAGACTCCCCGTTGATCGAGGAGCCTGATGCAGCGCTCAATCCCAGGACCCTGAGATGATGACCCGAGCTGAAGCCACCCAGGTGCCCCGAGATTGACAAATATTTGTATGAGGCAAATAAACAATTTTTAACTTTTATATCAGATGCCATCTTTTGAGCATACCATAGTCAGCTGTTTTTCTAATTTGGGGCATTTCGATTGTTTCCAAATTTTCTCATTTTAAATAACACTGTAGTGAACATCTTTGAGTCTGTATCTCTGCTTTACCTTTTTTAAAGAAAAAAAAAAAAACAAAACCCAACTATGAAACCTGAAAGAACAAATCCCTTCTTATTCAGTACATAGACTCTTTTTTTTTTTTTTTTTTTTGCTGAGTTTTACACCTGGAAACTCCTTCTCTGTTTCAGAAAGCAAATTTCCAATATTAACTGAACTAATAAAATTTCATTAAATTCAGCTCAGGTTGACCCCCATCTTTGAGAATATAATTAGAGTAGTGGTTTTGTAGACAAACTTGTCTGTCACTTTAACTTTTTTTTTTTTTTTTTAAGATTTTACTTATTTATTTGACAGAGAGAGTGAGCACAAGCAGAGGGCAGCAACAGGCAGAGGGAGAGGGAAAAGCAGCCTCCTAGCTGACCAGAGAGCCTAATGGAGGGCTGGATCCCAGAACCCCGGGATCATGGCCTGAGCCCAAGGCAGACAGATGCTTCACTGTCTGAACCATCCGGGTGCCCCTCACTTTAAGTTTTGAGCCTTAATTTCCTCCTCCATTAAATGGGAGTAATTATAGTAGGAGCTTCAGATTTTTTCATGGATTAAGTGAGTGAATGCATGCAGAGTTCTTGGGACCTATTAAAAACAATAAAAAAAGGTATAGTAAAGTGTTAATGGTAATGTTCTAGGTGGTGGGTATATGAGTGTTCCCTGTGACATCCTTTCTTTTTTGTTGTTGTTGTTTTCCTTTCCTTTTTTAAAAAATTTTTATTTTTTATAAACATATAAAGTATTTTTATCCCCAGGGGTACATGTCTGTGAATCGCCAGGTTTACACACTTCACAGCACTAACCATAGCACATACCCTCCCCATTGTCCATTAACCTATCCCCCTTTCCCAACCCCCCTCCCCCCAGCAACCCTCAGTTTGTTTTGTGAGATTAAGAGAGTGACATCCTTTCAACGCATGTATATGTTTGAAATTTTTTTTACATGTTAGGAAAGATAACTTCATAAATAAATGTTAGTTGGTATTACAGTTATTTACTAAAGAGAGAATGGGGCAAATCTTAGTGAAAGTCAGGTTCAATGTAAACACATCATACCAAGCCTGAAATGTGGAATCTGTTCCTTGGCTGCCACATCAAATGTATTTAGCTCTGCCTGGAGTGTAGAAAAGTATGACCAGAATTTGAGTGAGTGCTGGAAAGGACTGTTGGTTTTTATTTTACCATCTGGTCTCAGAATATAAACCACAGTGTGGGGATAGCATATGCTGTAGGAGTGATTTTTTTCTTTTTTCAAGTTTAAGAGATTAAAATATATATAGTTTGTTTGCAAAGTTACTTCGAAACATTTAAAAACATCTGTTTGAGAATCAAACACATCTGCATTAGAATCTTCCTCAGCTGCTTAGTAGTTGTGTGACATTTAGGTAAGGGACCTCTCCTCTTTGGGGCTCTGTGTGCCCACCTGTGACAAGGGGATGGTGAGAGTACGTCCCTCATGGAGGGGTGTGAGGAATGAATGAGAGCACGTCAAGGTGCTCATGCTGGGCTGGGCACAGGCTTAGGCTAATACCCAGTGTCCTTTCCTCCTTGCTAAGGGGCAACACAGTTTGTTTTGCCAGTAAATTATTCAGAATGAGGCTTTGCTAATTTAACCAAAGGTGAATTTTCTGCTAGGAAGGTCACCCAGGGCTCGGGATCCTGAACTGCCCACAGGCCAGTGTTGAAAACCTCAGCGTATTGTTGTTGCAGTTTCCTCCTATTCAGAGCTGCTGCACGTGGTGACCCGCTTTATGATTCACTGAGATCCCTCCCAGAAATTTCACTTTGACCTTAAATGTGTGAAAATTCCATTCCTGGCAAGCGAAGCACATTGCTTTGGGGAAGAGAGCTGAACATATTTTGTGTTTTGAATCCTGCTATTGGTGAACATGAGCGGACCCAAAATCTGTGCCATCATCGGCAGACGACAGGCTTGCTGTAATGAATGATGAAATGCCCTGCCCGTGTGTTTCCTGATGTTTCAGAATACACCCCTGTTCCCATCCCTCACCACAGGCAAAGCAAAACACAGTCCGAATCACACTCACTATATTCCACAACGATCGTGGCCATGACCAGCCTCGCCATCCTGTTGGCATAGGAGAGAGGGAAAGAGCTGGTCCCTGTGGATCCTTAGTGCCAAGGAAAGGAGTCCCCACCCTCCAACCAGATGCAGCCCTTGTCAGAGCAGGCCCGGACTCTCCTCGTGAGCTCAGTGCTCTTGTGTGGGGCACAGCCTTGGGGACTCCGGGAACAGCATGGAGTTTGGAGTTAGGTGGTCTGATTTGAGTCTAGCCCCAGACATTTACGAGTGACCCTGAGCCAACTCCTTACCAGCTCTGAGCCTCCGTTTTCTCATTTGAGTGTAATGTCAATTTCATATACTTGTTCGAAAGGTTTAATGAGGTACAATATTTTAAAACTATGTGTGTTTGAATAAATGTAAAAGAAAATGCCTGGAAAAACATTGAGCTGTTAAAAGTGGTTAGAATTTAGGGGCAGAATTACAAGGCCCCCATTTTTATTGTTGTTTTTTTGTTTATTATTTAATTATTTTTTAAAGTAGGCTCCGTGCCCACCATGGAGCTCAGCACAGGACTTAAACTCACAACCCTGAGAGATCGAGACCTGAGCTGAGATCGAGAGTCAGCCATCTGCCCCTGTTTGTTAGCTTATTACTTTTTAAATAACAGTATTATTTGGGAATGATTTAAGATTTATAGAAGACATGCAAAAATAGCACAGAGTTTTGTTTTGGGTTTTTTTTTTTTTTTAAAGATTTTATTTATTTATTTGACAGAGAGAGATCACAAGCAGCCAGAGAGGCAGGCAGAGACAGAGAGGCAAGCAGGCTCCTCACCAAGCAGAGAGCCCAACACGGGGCTAGATCCCAGGACCCTGAGATCATGACCTAAGCCAAAGGCAGAGGTTTATTTATTTATTTATTTAAAGATTTTATTTATTTATTTGACAGACAGAGATCACAAGTAGGCAAGAGAGGCAGGCAGGGAGAGAGAGGAGGAAGCAGGCTCTCCGAGGAGCAGAGAGTCTGATGTGGGGCTGGATCCCAGGACCCTGGGATCATGACCTGAGCCGAAAGCAGAGGCTTTAACCCACTGAGCCACCCAGGTGCCCCAGCACAGAGTTTTCTTACACTCCTTACCCAGTTTCCCCTCTTGTTAACATCTTGCATGACCATGGAACATTTGCGGAACTAGAAACAAAACTAAGAAACATATCTCGGTACATTATTGCTATTAAACTGTGGGCTTTATTCAGACTTCACCAGTTTTTCCATTAATATCCTTTTTCCATTTTGGGATCCTGCACCTGCATTTACCTGTATCACTTTTGAATTTATATATAAAATATTTATATACCTACACAATGAATAGATATTTCCCTATATTTGAGAATAAAAAAAGACTATACATATATTTTCTATATTTATTATATATTATAGTATATATTTTAATATAATTATATATAATATATAATATATATTATAATATAAACTGTTCTATATGTATATATACATATATGTATACATTATAATATAATGGTATGGTATATTATATATTCTTTGGTTGTTTCTGAATGTAAAGGAAAAAGGAGATCAATAAGAGATTGGAGAATGGGGACACCTGGGTGGCTCAGTCAGTTAAGCATCTGCCTTCAGCTCAGGTCATGATCCCAGAGTCCTGGGATTGAGTCCCACATCAGGAGCCTGTTTCTCCCTCTCCTGCTCCCCCTGCTTGTGCTCTCTCTCTGTCAAATGAATAAATAAAATCATCAAGAAAAATCTTTAGGGGCGCCTGGGTGGCTCAGTGGGTTAAGCCTCTGCCTTCGGCTTGGGTCATGATCCCAGGGTCCTGGGATCAAGCCCCGCATCAGGCTCTCTGCTCAGCAGGGAACCTGCTTCCCTTCCTCTCTCTCTCTACCTGCTTCTCTGCCTACTTGTGATCTCTATCTTTCAAATAAATAAATAAAATCTTAAAAAAAAAAAGAAAAATCTTTGAAAAAGAAGAGAAAGAGAGAGATTGGAGAATGACTGCAATGACTATCGATGTAACTTTGAGCCAGATGCTTCCCCTCTCTAGGCCTTAGCTTCCTTAGCTATAAAATGAACAGGTAGGGTCAGTGATTGCCAAGACCCCTCTGTCGCAGTCCAGGCCCTCTATTCTCTAGATGAGAACAATAAAATGAAGACGTTAAAGTAAACACAATTCTCAAAATATTAAAATAGATACCTTAGCTCCAAGGAGTCCCTTTCGGCCTCATTAAGGAAAGGAATGGTTAAAGACCTGATTACATCTTCCAGCGGGGACTCCCAACCACCATGGCCCCTGGGGAGGGAGGTATTTGGTGATCTAACAAGTCTCTTCCATTTCTCTCTACTACGGTTTATTTTTGTTGTAATGGAGTAGAGCAGAGGGAGATTTTGTCCAAATTCTTGGACAAAGGAGAGATGTAAATCCTGATTCTCATTTTGCTTTATTACTTATGACCCCCAGATCTCTGATGAAAAAGACAGGACCTGTAGCTGGCCTCCATTTTTTTTTTTAAACCAGCTGGTTTAATCTTAAGTTCATGGCCACCAGCCTAAACTGTGCCAGTTCAGTGAGCTTTAGGTAGTAGGTGCTGAAATGGATAATTATTCATCGAAACCCAGCTTACCTTTCCTAGAGAAACCTGACATCTCTGGACTTAAACATCTTCCTTTGCCCCAGACCATTGGCATGGACTCATTTATTCAGAACCGAGTCCCTGGAGGGCAAGTTCTGTCCACGTTTGGCTAACAGAGCAGACAGTATTGTCACATCACAGGGAAACACTCCTCATCTACCCTTCAAAGATTAGCTCAAGCTCCTGGTGAATATTTTCAAAGCACCCCACTTTCCCAGCACTGCATGCAGTCAGCACACTCACTACCGTTTAATTACTTGTTATAATTTGATTAATGTGTCTCTTTCCCTGTGGTGGTCAATGGGGGCAGTTTTGTTCCCTAGGGGACATTTGGCAATGTCTGAAGACATTTCTGGTTTTCATTCTGGAGGGTGGGTACTGCTGGTCTTTAGTAAGCAGAGGCCAGGGATGCTGTTAAAAATCCTGTAATACACAGGGCAGCTCCCACGGCAAAGAATTACCTGTCAAAATGTCCGCAGTGTTGTGAACCCTGCTGTGGATTATGAGTTCCACGAGGAACTTTGTTTTGTTCACCACTGACCCTAGGGTTCGCACAGGGTCTGCCGAGAAAAGGCATTCAGTGGACAGCTGATGACTGACACTTGTCTAGTCTGTCCTCTGAGGCTGGGGGGGCATCCAGTTGAAATTTGTTTCCCAATGGCTGAACCCGGGGCTTAATATGTAGTAATTAAATTATTATGAATGAATGAATCCATCCATCCATCTATCCATCCATTCATCCATTCCCAAATGACCCAAAGGAACCCTCATGCCAAGAACATTTCAGTAGTGGTCCTCTGACATCTGTTTTAGTTTTACTACTACTCAGCTATGTAATCTTATGAATTTGGCATGTATTATTTTTTTTTAGACCAGCATTGTCCAGAGGAACTTCTGCACTTATGGAAATTGTATCTACCTGTGCCATCCAATACAGTAGCCACCAGCCCAATGTGGCTACTAAACCCTTGAAATGTGGCTAGTGCTTCTTTACTTAATTTAAATTTCAATAGCCACATGTGCCCACTGGCTACTGTATTGGACGGCACAGTTCTAAACATTCTAGAAGATTTGTAGAACCAGTCATATCACATATCACATATTTTGTACTCATATAAAAATAGTACTGTTAAATGGATTTTTTATGTATATATATTTTTCAGAGGTTTCTGCCACCTGGCCCTTTGAATCACCCTGTTTTTTACCTCTATCCAATTAGATCTAGCTCAATCCTTTTATCTACTTCATGGTGCTTCATGGTATGACTCTTCTATGTTTTACTGGCCATTTGCCTACTAATTGCTTTTCTTTCTTTCTCCCTTTCTTTCTTTCTCTCCCTCTCTCTCTCTTTCTTCCTTTCTGTTACAAAAAATGCTGCAATGAACATCTTTGAATGACTCCTCAGGCCTCTCCTTGGTAACTCTCAAGAGTGGAATTTCTGGGCCATAGTATATTCATAAGTGTAATTTTATTACTTCCTGCTAAAATTATTCCCCAGTTTTTTCACCTGTAAAATGAGAGGGATTCAGTGATTTCAGCTCTAGAACCCCAGTCATTCCAAGCCAATGGAGGTGAGAGGCAGAGTTGAAACTTTTGATGGTGATTTTAGTATACACCGTGCTCAGTCAGATGCAACAGAAACAGATAATAGCCTGGGTCATATGTTCCCAGTCGTTCACTCTCTGGGTCCCTGGGAAGAGAAAGCTCCATAAAACACCAGATCAAATTTTCTTTTAATCTTCTAAGTAATGAAGTGGACAAAAGTTTCTGACAGTGGAAAACTCCGATTATTCAATTACATTAAAATAAATCTGTCACTAGATTTGGAAACTCAAGCTTTGCTTGCTTAGATAGCTACAAAAGTAAAAAGGTTTCCATGCTACGCTCAATTTTTCTAACTTCCCCCACGTGATTGTGATTTAGAGTCATTTTACCCACTCACACCTGCTGTTACCCAACTGTTAATATCAATGCAGTGAATGATAAAACAGATCGTAAGAGGAACCTACTCTAATCTCAGTAAATACCTCATTTTTACTAATTTTGAATGTGTTCATTGTCTCTGAGCAGTAACCACAATTCGGGATATCGGAATACACACACATGCAGGCACATATATATTCTAGTAGTATTAAAGAAACAATACTACTGACATCTTGTCCATGACTCATGTCTGCATGATTCCAAGCTCATGAGAAGGATTTAAGCCACTTATCTGAGTGGGGGTTATTTTTAGGACAATATGGACTTTTCCATCACCTATATAGTTGTAGATACTTAATAGTAGGGAGTATATTAATTAGAATATTTACAAAAATGCATAAGATAGGGGCACCTGGGTGTCTGACTTCAGCTCAGGTCATGATCTCCAGGTCTTGGAATCGAGGTGCACACCGGGCTCCCTGCTCAGCAGGGAGTCTGCTTCTCCCTCTCCCTCTGCCTCTCCTTACTGCTCCTGCTTTCTCTCTATCTCAAATGAATAAATAAAATATTTTTAAAAAATGTATAAGGTAGCTGTGTAGATTCTAAAGTGATGCTAACTACCCCCCAATATTAGGATTAAGTTTGCTAAAAACAATACTTTAGAACAAAAAATGTTTTGGTGGTTTCCCTCCCGTTATAGATTTGCTTATTACAAAAACTTTGGAAATTATAGAAAAGCAGAAGGAAGAATAAAAGTATACATCACTATTTTCCCATTTTTCTTTAGAAATTCTTTTATAGTTTGAAAGGTTTTTAAAATACAGAAAAGTATAAAGAATAACAACCAAACACCCATATTCTCACCATTAACTCAGAAATAATAATTTCTTTCAATTGTCCTTGGAGGTTCTGTATGACTAACACCATAAGCCAAGATGAAGATAAATGATTGATAGGGAGGAGATATTTGCAACACATATAAACAACAATGGATTTGTATCCAGGATATATGAAAGACTGACAAAAGGCAAACAGCCCAAATGAAAAAGCGGCGAAAGGAAATAAACAGGAGAGGAACTTGAATGGCCAATAAATATCTGAAAATGTGTTCAAACTCACTAGTAATAGGAAAAGGCAAATCCAAACAATGATATACATATATACAGTAAAAGTGTAAAAACAAGCATGGGATGATACACTCCAACTTTAGAACAGTGGTTACTATGGGGAAGGAGAGAGGGGGAAAGGATGGTTAATGAGACTTCAGTATTATGTATAATGCCTTATGTCTTTCTAAAAAAAATATGAACCAATATAGGGAAATGGTGAATGTGTTCTCTGGGTGATGGATGTATGGCATCTATTCCCTGTATATTTGAAATGTTTCTTATTTTAAGCTTAAAAAAAATCTTCATCTTGAGCTGATTTATGTAGATGTAAGACTTTGTGAGACATCACTTCATGAAATTCTTTTCATTGATTTCAAGTACTATGTTGATTTTGTTTATTGATTTTGTGCTTTGATCAAGACTGCCAGGAATAGTTTGTAGACTATAAACCTTAGAGATGTTGGTCACTGTGGCTTAATTATTCTCTAGGGTCTAGAGTCTAGGGTTTTAGTCTTTGCTTAGTAGATGTTGACTTTTCCTTTAGGGGGAAAAATAAACAGGATGTGCATTTGGATGAACTTGACATTAATATCTTGGTGTATCAATTAGAACTCAGTAAGGTTACAAATGACAGAAAAGTTATCTCAAGCAGGCTTAACATGGAATATTATTTGGTCATGTAACTGAAGAGCTCTTGTTGCTTGGAAGCTGGTCAGTGTTAAAGTATCAGTGGATCCAGGGTCTTCAATGATTCCCACCTTCCAGTTTTTCAGTATTACACATAATGTTGCAATAAACATGTCATTGCATGCTTATACATGTGAGTGAGAGGTTTTCAAATCTAGAAATAGAATTGCTATTTCAAGAGTATAAGCACTTCCTGGGGCACCTGGTGGCTCAGTCAGTTAAGCCTCTGCCTTTGGCTCAGGTTATGATTTCAGGGTCCTGGGATCAATCCCCATGTTGGGCTCTCTGCTCAGCAGTGAGTCTGCTTCTCCCTCTCACTCTGTGCTCTCTTTCCCTCACTTTCTCCCTCTCTTTCTCAAATAAGTAAATAAAATCTAAAAAAAAAAAAAAATAAGAGTATAGACACTTCCAACTTCACAAGGATTGCCAAATTTCTACACAAAGTGAGGGTTTTCTTTTCTTTACTTTTTTTTAAGATTTATTTATGTATTTATTAGAGAACACAAGTAGGCAGAGAGGCAGGCAGAGAGAGAGGAGGACACTTCCAACTTCACAAGGATTGCCAAATTTCTACACAAAGTGAGGGTTTTCTTTTCTTTTCTTTTTTTTAAGATTTATTTATGTATTTATTAGACAGAGAACACAAGTAGGCAGAGAGGCAGGCAGAGAGAGAGGAGGAAGCAGGCTCCCCGCCGAGCAGAGAGCAGAGAGCCCGTGGAGCAGAGAGCCTAATGTGGGGCTGGATCCCAGGACCCTGGAATCATGACCCGAGCCGAAGGCAGAGGCTTTAACCCACTGAGCCACCCAGGCGCTCCAAGTGAGGGTTTTCTAAATTTCGTTTTGTTTTTTTGTTTTTTCACTTTACAGTTCCATAAGCACCAGCAGTGTATGAAAGTTCTCATTTCCTTTCCTTTGCGTCCTTATTACACTTAGAATTTTAAGATCTTGGGATGCCTGGGTGGCTCAATCATTAAGTGTCTGCCTTTAGCTCAGGTCATGATCCCAGAGTCCTGGGATTGAGCCCCACTCTAGGCTCCCTGCTAGGTGGGAAGCCTGCTTCTTCCTCACCCACTCCCCCAGCTTGTGTTCCCTCTCTCGCTGTTTATCTCTGTCAAATAAATAAATAAATCTTAAAAAAAAAAAAGAATTTTGAGATCTAAAAATTTTTCTATTCTTCACCCAGATGATCAAGGTCATTAACAGTCATAAATCATCTTGATAGTATGTACTCTTGATATGATATGTGATAAAAATGGCACTTTAACCCTATGGTCTTCCTCCCAAAATCCTATTGCCCAGTCTCGTTACAACAAACAAACAAACAAACAAACACCATCAGACAAAACTACAATGTCCTACAATGTACCTATCCAGTACTCCTCAAAACTGTCAAGGTCATCAAAACCAAGGACAGTCTGAGAAACTGTCATAGTCAAGAGGAGACTATGGAGCATATCTGATGACTAAATGTAAAGTGGTATCCCAGATGAGATCCTGGAACATTAAAAGGACGTTAGATAAACTAGGGAAACTGGGATAAACTGTGGACTTCTATAATGACGTGTCAGTGTCCATACATAATTTTAACAAATGTACCACAGTAATATAAGACGTTAACATTCAGGGAACCTGGGCATAAGGTATATGGAAATGATATTATTTTCTCAAATTTTCTGTAGAATGTGAAACTGTTTGAAAATAAAAGGTCTATTAAATTTTTTCTACTCCTAATGGTATCTCCTTGTTGTTTTAGTTTTCATTACCCCAATTACTGGTGAAGTTGACCATTTTTTCATGTTTATTAACCATCCAAATTCTCTTTGATGAATTTCTTGTTTACCTTTGTTTAAAAATTATGGTTTTTAAAAATGATTTGTCAGAATTTATAGGTACTCAGTGTATTACTCTTTTGTTGGGTAACCTATTAATGTTTTTGTTTGTTGTGTTGAGTTGCAACCATATTCAGTTTGTAGGTATCCTTTGATATTTTCTACAGTATACTATGATATGATATTAATATGATCTGGCAGATATTTTTCAATTTTAATGTAATCAAATGCTTTTCTTTACTCTTCGTACTTTTGAGTCTTGTTTAGAAAATCTTTCCCTATTCTGATGTCATAAAACTGTTCTGTTTTCTTCTAACAATTTTCCATGTTACTTCTTACCTTTAAAATGTTTAATCCACTCTGAATTTATTTTAATCTGGTATAAGGTAAGGAATTAATTTATTTTACTTTTTTGTGTAAGTGGCTAATTGTTCCAGCACAATTTATTAAGTTTTTCCATTTTCCCCTCTGATTTGTAATGCAATTTCTATTTTATGCCAAGTTTCCATGTGTAGTTAAGCTGTTTCTGGGCTATCTGTTCCTTTAATCTGTTTGTCTATTCCTAAACAAATGTTGAATTATTTTTAAAAATATGGCTTTATGGGTGTCTGTGTGGCTCAGTCAGTTAAGCATCTGTCTTTGGCTCAGGTCATGATCCCAGGATCCTGGGATCCAGTCCTGCATGGGGCTCCTTTCTCAGTAATGAGCCTGCTTCTCTTTCTGTCTCTGCCATTCTCCCCTCCTCCCACCCTTGCACTCTCTGGCTCTCTCTTTCTCTGTCAAATAAATAAATAAATAAAATCTTTTAAAAAATAATCAAAATAGAAGATAAAAAATAAAAATATGGTTTTATGATAAATTTTTTCTTAACTGACCTGGTAGATCAAGTCAGACCTTTTTACATAGGTCAAGTCAGGTCTGGTAGGTCATCCTTATTTTCTCCTCAGAATTATCTTTGCTATTTTTGGGCTATTTGTTCTTTTGTATGAAATTCAGGATTGATTTACAAAGACCAATATAATGTCCTTTTGAAATTTTGATTGGTAATACAATGAGTTTATATATCAACTGACATAGATTAATGCATTTATAGACCCAGTATAGATCTTGAGTCCTTCTGTCCATGAATATAGTATATCTTCCATTTATGTGAGTGGCCTTTTATATCCTTCAATAATGTTTTATAAATTTCTCCTTAAAAGTCTTATCTATCTTTTGTCTGTTTATTCATGGGTATCTCAGAGTTTTTATTGCTTTTTTACATTATATTTTTTTATCATTAGCAACACTATTGATTTTTGGATGTTGTCCTTACCAGTGAGTTGCTGAACTATTTGAATGTTTTTCTTGGACTTCTTATATAGAGAATCATTTCAACTCAAGTAACAAAGATTTTTCCTTCTTATTTCCTAATCCTTATCCCTCTTATTTATTTTTTCTAATTGCATTGGTTGGGATCTCTAGGACAATGTTTAATAGCAGCACAGAGAGGAAAGGATCCTTGTTTTGTTTCTTATTTTAATGAAATGCATCTATTTTTTTCACCATTAAATCTGTTGTTTCTTATAGATTTACTGTCATTTTTTTGGTAGATAGCTGCCTCCCATTAACTGTTGTATTCTTCTTATTGTAATAGAACCTCAGATTTGTAGCTGATCATATAACTGCATACTACATTTCTCAGCATCCCTTGCAGTTAGTAGATGTGGTTGTCTTTAAGCTTTGGCTACTAAGACATAATTAGAGTTGATCCATGTCTTTTTTTCTTTTTCTTTTTTAAGATTTACTTATTTATTTGAGTGAGAGAGAGAGAGAGAGAGCAAGTGGAAAGGAGAGGGTGGAGGGAGAGGGTGAGAGAAACCCAATCAGACTCCACACTGAGCATAGAGCCTGACACAGGGCTCGATCTCATGCCCTGAGATCATGACTTGAGCCAAAACTAAGAGTTGGTCACTTAACCAGCTCTGCTACCCAGGTGTCCCTAGAGGTGGTCCATGTCTTAAAAGAAAGAGGAATGGTCTGCCCTTTCCTTTTCCTATTCCTTTCTGTTAATGGTATACATTCTAGATAGCTGAGATAGAACAGCCATCTTGAATAACAACATGACTGATTGAGATAACCATAATTCTGTCTCCTATACAAGGTTCTTTCCACTTCACCTATAACATTTGTCTTGTGATTTGTTTCATTCTTTTTTTTTTTTTTTTAATTTTAGGTAGTCTCCATGCCCCATGTGAGGCTCAACTCATGATCCTGGAATTGTGAGTTGAATGCTCTGTCAACTGAGCCAGCCAGGAACCCCTCTTATGACTTGTTTCTAACCAGGAGAGGGAGATTGAATTTATTCTTCTAAAACATAGATTTGAATGATATGTTTTCTGCCTAATTACAAATATTTTGAAAGCTGGGAGAGAATAAACTGCTTAAGGGGCACAGAACCCTAAACTCTCAACTTGGGATGAATTTCTTTAAATTGATTTGCCCGGATATTTATAAACTGTAAAGAATAAAAAGAAAAAATAAGACAAAGAAGGAAATCTGCTTATTCTTTATACATTAAAACATTTATCTGAAGTGATGTATTATGGGTAAGGAAAATTTTTTAAAGAAAACCTACAAAGTAAATCTTCTGTTTAAGTGCGAGTATTCTTACTGTTGCCTGCTGTCTTTCAGTCCTTGTTCATATACTCTGTTTTTGTGGTTATGATCATTATATAGACACACCTTAAAAAAAGGTATAGACATACCTTTTGCATTTTAAAAAAATTACTTATTTTTAAAGTTTAGATCCTTTTAGTCTCCATGTAAGAATAAGTTACCAAACAATAAGAGTGAAAGTGCCTAGAATAAATGTCTCCTCTCCCCTTGAGTCACAGAGTAAAAGAACTCTTAGAACTGAAGAGAATTTTTTAATTTCACCTTTTGAAGGTTGATTGGAGTATTTGGTTCTATAAAATAATTATTCGGTGATAGGTTCAATTGAATGCTGTCATATCATGAAATTCTTATATTTAGGATTCCATTTATGCTGTCCAGTCTTTGTGAAGAACTCAGTTCCAGTAAAGTCTGAGTCTGTCTTTCTTTCTTTCTTCCTTTCTTTCTTTCTTTTTTTCTTTCTTTCTTTCTTTTTAGTGAGAGAGTAAGGGCAGGTGCTAGAGGAAGAGGGAGAAAGAAACTTAAAAATATTTAATATATATATTTAAAGATTTTATTTATTTGTTTGTTTGTTTGAAAGGGAGAGACTGAGAGAGAGAGAGCACATTAGAGAGAACTTGAGATGGGGGAGGGGCAGAGGGATAAGCAGACTCCCTGCTGAGTAGGGAGCCCGCTGCACTGCCGGACTCAATCCCTTGGTAGTCCAGGATCATGACCTGAGCCAAAGGCAGTTGCTTAACCAACTGAGCCACCCAGGTCCCTGAGGGAGAAAGAATCTTAAGCAGGCTCCACATCCAGTGTGGAGCCCAGTTCGGCTTAATCTTAAAACTCTGGGATCATGACCTGAGTGGAAATCAAGAGTCTGCCCCTTAACTGACAAAGCCACCCATTCCCCCGCTCCCAAGTCTGGATTTTTCCATCAATTACAATAACAATTACCAAAACATTTGTGTTCTAGTATTACACTTTACAAAGGAATTTCTCACAACTTAGCTCATTTTCTCCCTAAGCTACACCAAAGAGGTATATCTTTGTCATTCACAGACAAAGACAGACTCTGTGAATAACAAAGGTACTATTATAAAGCCATTTTGCAGAGGAGGAGACTGAGATTTCAGAGTGTTTAAGAGGTTTATGCATTTCATAAGTGGCTGAGAGGAGATTTGGAATAAAATATTCTGCTTTTTTCACTTGCGCTAGTACTTTTTGAGCTCTGCCAAATCCAATCATACCAGCCTTTTACCAGTTTAGATAGAAAAATTATTAATTAATATGCCAACTTTCTTAATTCAATTTCTCTCTGATGTGTTTTTCTGAAATGGATACCTCATGCCTGTCTGTACTAGATGATGGAAGAGGAAGGTATCTGATGTAGCATGAGGTTATATGTTTTGTGCTTTAAGTTTCCCTTATCTGCGTTGCTGCAGCATTCTGCAGAGAGCTCAGATTCCCAGGTGTTGTGCCACAGGAATATATTTTAAAATTGTTGCTTTATGTTATGCTGAGTAAGCCCTGGAACCTGCAAGCCAAACACATTTTCAGTCCTAAAACAAGGCTAAAGATCCTCTCTGGCCTTGCTTCCAGTCTCCTTCGTTTCATACATCATTTCTCCTTACTGCTCATCAAAAGTAAAACTTACTAAGGGTATATCCAAAGGAAGTAATTAAGAAAAGGCTAAAAGCACAGATTAGCTGTGAGGATGTTCATTTCGGTGGTATTTACAAAGGTTTTCAAAAAAGGAAACAAATTAAATGCCAAAAGTAGTGGACTGGTTAGTAAGTTAAAATATATTCTATAATGGAATACTCTTCTGCCATCAAACATTATTAAGAATATTTACTGATGTGGGGGTGCCTCGGTGGCTCAGTTGGTTAAGTGGCTGACTTGGTTCAGATTGTGATCTCAGGGTCCTGGGATTGAGGCCCCAGAGTCAATCCAGGCTCCGTGCTCAGCAGGGAGTCTGCTTTTCCCACTCCCTCTGCCCCTGCCCACCCACCCCCCCATGGTCTTGGTCTCTCTCAAATAAATAGGTAAAATCTTTAAAAAAGAAAAAGAATATTTACTTATGTGTATTGATGTTCAC
This sequence comes from Mellivora capensis, assembly GCA_004024625.1. NCBI lineage: Eukaryota > Metazoa > Chordata > Mammalia > Carnivora > Mustelidae > Mellivora > Mellivora capensis. Next base: position 84,570 of record PISX010004599.1, read on the forward strand.
AGTTACATCAGCAATGCAGGATAACAGAATACATAGTGTAGCCAATTTTTGTATATACAAGGTAAAGATACGTTTAAAAATTTCCTGAAAGATAGATACTAAATGATCTTCTCTCTGTGGTGGTTTATGAGTTTTGGTTTTTTTTGAATAATTCTTTTTTTTTAATGTTTATTTAAGTCATCTCTATACCAGATATGGGGCTCAAACTCAGAACCCTGACAAGAGTTTTGTTCTTTCTTCCAACTCAGCCAGCCAGCACCCCAAGTTTTTGAATAATTCTTATTTATTACCTTCTTATATTTTCAGCTATTATTTGTAGTTTCTACAAGGAATGCATTGCTTTTGCTGTATAAAACACCCACATAAATTTTATTAAAAAAGAAAACCCACTCAGGCCTTTATAAACATCGATAAACATGTTACTTGCTGTGTTCTGTCAACTTAGCAAACGAAGAGGAAATGACTTGCACAGAATTTAATTTAAACCTAAGAATTTCCTGAAAGTAAGACCTTTAGTCAATTAAAATGGGAAGGGGCCTCGGTGAAGCAGTTAGGTGAAGGGAGGTGGTCTGGTGCTCACTCCCGCAGGGAGCTGAATATGTAGGGGAGGCGTGGACTTAGAGGTAGAAAATACAAGGCTTTCTAAACCCTTCTTCCTAGGACACAAATTGCCTTGGCAATGACTCTGAGGTGCAGTCAGTTAGCAAGCATGCACTAAGGACAGAGCTCTGAAGAGAGAAAATAAATAGAAATTCAGATTTCAATTATTCATTCCTTCATTCATTCAGCTGTGCGACCATTCTCGATTGTTCACTACAAATCCAGCATTGTGCTAAGTGTCAGGCTCTGCTCTTTCCTAGTTTACAACTTACTTGGGAAGATAAAAGATGAGAATATGAAATCATCTGAGAAGCGCTGGAAATGACAAAGAACAGGCAACTTAGTTCAGTGAAGGAAGGGATAAGACAGTTGGGATTAGTGAGAAGAAGCTTTCTGAAGATTGGGATTTCCAAGTTGAAGAAAGTTTCAGGGATGAGATAATAAATGTGAAGTTCTTTTGATTAATAACCTGGTATCTCATATGTACCTATTGTCATTTCATTTATGAGATGGACCTCTACTTCTTCAAAATTTGAGATTTTAAAAATGTGCTTACTTCCCAGAAAACATTTAGCTCTTTTCCATTAAGAAAAGATTAGGTAGGGATGCCTGGGTGGCTCAGTTGTTAAGCATCTGACTTCAGCTCAGGTCATGATCCCAGGGTCCTAGGATCGAGCCCTGCATCAGGCTCCCTGCTCAGTGGGAAGCCTGCTTCTCCCTCTCCCATACCCCCTGCTTGTGTTCCCTCTCTGTCAAAATAAATAAATAAATAAATAAAATCTTTTAAAAAAAGATTAGGATGACAGAATTACAGAGAGGGAGGTTACCTTTTGAAGTCTGCAGCAGATATTGAAATTGTTTACCCAACATCTGTTCTACCCCTCTTCCTTGCCAACTGACCCCCAATTGTGTTCAGGGCATCAATGTACATGTCTAAAAAAAACCCACACATTTCCCAGCCTTTCAGACGGAGTGATCATGTGATATAGTTCTGGCCAATGACATGTAAATAGAAGCCACTGTGTGGGTCTTACAGGGACCAGAACTGACCCTTTTGCCCTTTACTCTTCTTTTTTTTTAAAGATTTTATTTATTTATTTGCAAAAGAGAGAGAGAGAGCAAGCACAAGTTGGGGTGGGGAAGGGCAGAGGGGGAGGGAGAAGCAGAGTCCCTCCCCCACCCCCCACACTGAGCTGGAACCCAACACGTGGGGCTTGATCCCAATACCCTGAGATCATGACCTGAGTTGAAGGCCGACCTCCAACCGACTAAACCACCCAGGTGCCTCTTTACCCTTCTTTCTTCCTCTGACCTAGAATGCAGACAGGTTGCTTAGAGGTGACATCTCGTATGCACGAGAACAAGGGCCACCTTGAAAGTCTATGTGCCTAATGGCATTGTGGGTCTCTGAGATTAGCCTGGATTGCCTAATCCAGGCTTTTCGTAGGAGAAAACTAAAACCTCTAAGTTTGTTGCTAGCAGCCAGACACAATGCCTGCCTGATAAATAATCTAACCCACTTATTTCACATTTCACAGAGAGGAGACAAAGATCCAAGAAAGTTCCATAACCCCGGGCAGGTTGTGTCAAGTTAAGATTTCCTTACTTTGAAGGGACAGAAAACCCAATCCCAAGCCTCTTAAGCAGGGAAAAAAAAACTGATCATTTCAGATTACTGAAGGCCAGTGTGGCCTCCTCCAGAGACTCAAATGATTTTTTTTTTCTTCAGATTCTGGGTTTTCTCTCTATCTTTTGGCAGTTTCCTTTGCTCCCTCTACTCCAGATAGGCTCTTATCCTCTTTGTGACAAGGGGAAGACAGCAGTTCTTGCCTTACCCCACCCAGGATTAAGTCCAGAGGGAAGACACAAACTATTCCCTGAAGGAAAGGACTACCTGCCGGACATTCCAGCAGTGGACATCCTAGTAGCCTCAGTGCCTAGATCTAGAACATATTTATATACATATTTATATACTCGATAGATATACATCTACCAAGAAAAAATTAGAATTCACTGGGCATCGTGTTCAAAGATGGCCCTCAGCACTGCAGACCAAGTTGGATTTGGGGGGGCGGGGGTGGAACTGCTCATGAGCCATGCTACAGATACATTTTCTGCTTTGCTTCCAGAGGGAGGCTTACTGGAGCAACTCTGCATCCGCTCTTTTCTCGTGTTTTTCTCCTGCTGAATGTTTCTTTCTGGATTTCCCTTTATCATATTCCTCCTACAGCCCAAAAGCGTATTTATTTATAACTGCCAAGGGCAGGGGTGCCTGGCTAGCTCAGTCAGTAGAGCATGGAGCTCTTGATCTCGGGGTGGGTGAGTTTGAGGCCCACATTGGGTGTAGAGATTGCTTAAATAAACTAAACTAAACTTGACTAACTAACTACAAAGGGCAGACCAGCTACGTGTTCCTTGTGATTCAAGCTCAGGTGGTCAGGGGGAAGTTCAGAGTTCCCTCAGTCAGTTTTATACCTGGTTTTTAAATGCTCTGGTCCTTGGTCCAGGCCTTACAGAGTAAACCTTAGGTCCGTTATTACCCAAGACTTCCACGAGTGGAAGGTTTGCAAACTGAAGCTCTTTAAAGACGTTATGGCTGCTTTTATCTCGACAAGGTTTTTTTCTTTTTTCTTTTTGGGAAGAATTATTAGCCTTTAGGATTCTTGAAATTCTTCCCTATTTAGTTACTATGAAAATAAACATTTAAGAGCTTATATGTTAATACTCCAGTATATTTGGAGTGAACCCCGGGAACACATGCTCATGCAGATTTGCTTCTTATCCCTTTACTTTTTCCCTGAGTTTCAGCAAGTTATGTTTACTTGGCTTTCCTACTGGTAAAAACTAAATCTAGGATAATTCCTTTTCCGGTCAGAGATTTTGCTGCTCCATGTAACAAAGTATAAAGTCTCCTGGGTGATTCATGTTTAAGTGGTGTTTGCTTCTCTGTTAAGTATTTTTTTAAGCACGTTAAACTACTGGACTCCAACGATGAAGAACCTGTTGATGATGTTTCAAACTTCTCTCACTATCTCCTTTTCTTGACTATTCTCACACTTTTCTCTCACTCTCAACATTTAAGCAGTTTCTGAGTTCTTTTGATTCTTCTTCCACAATGTTTTGCATAAACAACTCCTCCTTTCCACGTTTTCAGCCTTTACCCTTCAGGGCCTCATTGGCCTTTGCTGGGCTTTCTTTCTGGGCTTTCAGCTGCCAATTTACTCTTCACACTGCTGTCTCTGTTACTTTCTTTAAAAAAGCTAAAAAAAGCTCTGGTCCCATCATCCCCTCCTCCAAAACCTTCAATACCTCCCCAGTGCCAACAGAATAAAGAACAAAATCCTTATTTGTGGCCTTTCACCTCTAAACTTGTCTTAACTTTCCAGTTTCTTCTTTTATTCTGTTAATCTGTACTGGATGTCAAATTCCTAGTACAATATCAACAAATGGCATAATAGAGAGTTTGTTTCATTCCTTGTGGGTGCTAAAGTGATGTGCTCAAAATCAATCAGAAGTTATTTAAGGCAAGGATGTGTTGTGGTTTTTTTTTTGACCTTGTCAAAGACTATACAACTAAGTGTTCACAATATATTAGAGAGAGACTCATGAACTGGAATTCATTGTTGTGATCGCTCTACTAACATTTTGGATGAAATGCTATGGAAAGCCAGAGAACAATCCATATTGCTTGGAAAGGTTCACGGTGAATTCAGAGAGGTAAAATCTGAGCTGGACTTTGAAGGATAAACAAGATTCTTTGCGGGTAGAGAAAGTGAATGAATACATAAATGAGTATTGTTTCTAAGCCTCGTGTTTTATAATTAGATTCTAACAGATGTGGGCAGATCCCTCGCATGCCTCTTTCCATGTTTGGAGCGGTCCCCATTTCCTTATTCAGCTGAAACAAATGCTTCTCAGGTGGAATATGTTATTTCTAAAGTCAGTCTAGTTTATCCAATAACTTCAACTTCACCCTTTAGTTCTGGGCTTAGTTGTGGATGACCAATTCAACTAATTTATCATTGCATCCCTAACCTAAGTATTCAGCCATAATCCTCAGCAAAGCTGAAGAAAGATACTCAGTGTTTCTTTGACAATCCACTGACAAAGTCCAGTGAAGCCCAGGTATTTCTTGGAATATTTGTATCAACACATAATAGCTGTGATGCTTCCCAATGTAAACAACTGTATGTCAGGACTTTGCCCTGCAACTGTCTAGCCTCTCTTAACCACTGTAGGAAATTGTGGTTGGAGTGAAGAGAAATCACCTGTGGGGGATAGTGGGCAGAGAAGAAAGTGATGTGTGTTAGATGGCATTCCCTCCTCTTTCCTCTATCAGCTTACTAATAAAATGAAAGGAATTGATTTCTAGTACCTGCACAAAACTCTAGCATAGCACCTATCACAATGCATTGCGTGTTTGTTTAAAGGTCGTCTCCCACATCAGGCTGACAGTTGACTTCTTATATTCATCTCTGTAAAATCTTTGTATTTCCTGCACCTAGCATAGTTTCTAGAGCCCATTTGTGGAAAGAGGGAAGAGTTTGTTTCATATAGAGAATTTTTTTTTCATCTTCTCTGGGTAATGGATTTTTTTTTTCCAGAAATCTTATGAAAGTTAAAGACTTTCATCCTTTGTGGTTGTTGTTGTTGCTGTTGTTGTTTTTTTTAAGGATTTTATTATCCATTTGACAGAGATCACAAGTAGGGCAGAGAAGCAGGCAGAGAGGGGAAGGGAAGCAGGCTCTCCACTGAACAGGGAGCCCGATGCGGGGCTAGATCCCAGGACCCTGGGATCATGACCTGAGCCAAAGGCAGAGGCTTTAACCCACTGAGCCACCCAGGCACCCCTCCTTTGTGGGTTTTTTTTTTTAAGATTTTATTTATTTGACAGACAGAAATCACAAGTAGGCAGAGAGGCAGGCAGAGAGAGAGGAGGAAGCAGGCTCCCTGCTGAGCAGAGAACCCGATGTGGGGCTTGATCCCAGGACCCTGGGATCATGACCTGAGCCGAAGGCAGAGGCTTTAACCCACTGAGCCACCCAGGCGCCTCTCCTTTGTGGTTTTTTAAAATAATTTTTTAAGATTTTATTTTTTAGTTATCTCTACCCCAATGTGAGGCTCAAATTCACAACCTCTACATCAAGACCCTTATGGAGTGCCTGGGTGACTCAGTCAGTTAATTGATTTCAGTTCAGGTCATGATTTCAAGGAAGTCTGATTGAGCACCTCATCAGGATTTGTGCTCAGTGTGGATTCAGCTTGTCTCTCTCTCTCTCCTCCTCCCCCAATCTCTCTCTCAAATAAATAAATACAGTCTTAAGGGGGGGAAAAAAACACAAGAGCCCCATGCTCTGTGGACTGAGCCACCCAGGCACCCCAGCACTCCAAGACTTTCATCTTTTGGAGAAAAGTGCATGTGGATACAAGCTTGCAAAAATCTGTATACAAATTTAAAGAGATCACAGATCCCTTGAAACAAATCCATGGACTTCAGGTTAAAAAACTCCCTGAATTAAGGAGGATCTGGGTGGCTCAGACAGTTAAGCACCTGATTTCAGCTTAGATCATGATCTCAGGGGTGTGAGATCAAGCCCCAACTAAGGCTCTGTTCTGAGCCCAGAGTTGACTTGGGATTCTCTCTGCTCTTCCCAGTGCGTGCACATGTGTGTTCTCTCATTTTCTCAAATAAATCTTAAAAAAAAAAAAAAAAGTCTCCCTGAATTAAGAGGGAGGGTAATAGGAAACTGTAAAATGTTTAAAAAAAAAAAAAAAGATTTATTTAGGGGTGCCTGGGTGGCTCAGCTGGTTCAGCATCTACCTTCAGCTCAGGTCATGATCCCGGGATCCTGGGATGGAGTCCTGCATCGGGCTCCCTGCTCAGTGGGGAGCCTGCTTCTCCCTCTCCTCACCACTGGTGCTCTCTCTTACTATTTCTGTCTCTCTCTTTCTCTCTCTCTCTAAAATAAATAAAAAATGTTTAAAGATTTATTTATTTATTTTAGAGAGAGCATGGGGTAAGGAACAGAGGGAGAGGGATGGAGAGAACCTCAAGCATACTCCCTGCTGAGCTGATACAGGGCTCGGTCCCATGACCTCAAGATCACAACCTGAGCCAATACCAAGAGTCAGACTGGACGCTCAACCAACTGAGCCACACAGGTAGCCCTGTAAAACCATTTCTAACTCATACTCTTGGTCAAACTAATATCACAGCTGAGGTAGGGCTACCAGATTATTCATGTTATGATTAGATGTGGAAAGAGCATCTTAGCAAACATGATGGTATTAAAGCTAGTATGAATAAGGACTTGAATGCAGTTTACATGAGTCCAACCTGACTACTGTTGGAACGACCTAGAGACTTTCTCCTTCCTTTCTTGGTTTAATGGGGCCAGGGGTTTCTAATTTCCCATTAAAATTTCTCTCCTTTCTCCACTGTTCAACAAGTTCTCCCAATTCAAGCTGATGGCTCTGTAGCTCAGGACTTGAAACTATTCTAGATCTTAAGAGACTGAACTGGTCTAAGACTTTGGATGACAACTCTGACTCAGACCCAGTCATAAAGTACAGAAGTACTTCATCAAAGTGAATTAGATGCCTGATTACCAGATTTGGGCAGTGAAAGAGGTAAGGAGTGAGAATGTCCTAAATCCAATGGCAAAACAACAAAACTAATTTCGCCTTCAGAAATATTTGCTAGGCGGGGCACCTGGGTGGCTCAGCGTTAAGCGTCTGCCTTGGGCCCAGGTCATGATCCCAGGGTCCTGGAATGGAACCCGGTGTCGGGCTCCCTGCTCAGCGGAAACCTGCTTCTCCCTCTCCCACTACCCCCTGCTTGTGTTCCCTCTCTCACTGTGTCTCTCTCTGTCAAATAAACAAATAAAATATTTTTAAAAAGAGAAATACTTGCTAGAACATGTTCTAAGGGTGAAAATCGACACATAATCATAATCAAATAAAACTTTGTTTACACTTTCAGCACAAATGCACTCATTGCTATGTCCCACCATCATCAATTCTCCATTATTATTAAGGAGCGCTCCCAAGGTGGAGCAGAGATCATTTTTGGTCTAAAATTTTTTTCTTGTCCATGACTTGAACTGCTCTGGAAATTTTCCTTTCAGAGTTTGTGTTTGTTTAGCAGTTTCTTTACAATATCCATGTGACCAAAATTATTTTAACAGCCTTAATTGTATTACAATGACAAAGATTATCTTGTGACAACGCATTCCTCTGTTCTGTATGAGTTTATTTAATTCCTTTTCAGTGGTTGATATTTGAACCTCTTTCATTTAGAGTAGATCCAGCAACACAATTCACTAAGTGCCTAAACAGGTTCAGGAGGGGTTAAAGAACATACACCAGGTATAAAAACTGCCACTCTATTGCATAATCTATACAACCTTGTAGTTGAATCTGGGTTCTTGTGAAATTTTAATCAAGTAACTTGGGAATGTGATATGATGATTGGGAAGCGATATAAAGGAATTTTACAAACTACTAAATCTGCTTTATGTTTTGTTCCATAATCCTATTGTAATTTTCAATGAGAGGAAATTTACAAATTTTACACGCTTAAAGCTTTACTTTTTATTGTGCACAAAGTTTTATGAAGGTGTATATTTGAGGAATGGGTGGTTTTTCAAATATAACATGAGATTCTTTCAAAGATTGAATAGAAGGAGAAGTAAAGAGACATTAATGACTTCGGAGGGAATATCCTTGGAAATGGGGTAGCATGTAATTTACTGATCGGATAGTTATTTTTAGTAACTGAATGTCAGGCAAGTCTTATATTTTGTGATCAGAGCAGAGCACACATGCTTACTAATGAACTTGTGTTTTTAGTCACTGAAATTTTAAGGATAACATGAAATCTAGGTCTCCATGCTGTTGCAAAGCATAGCCATGAAAACTACCCATCTAAACAGTTTTTCAAAAAATGTATTTCTGTAAAAGGAAATGAGAGGAACACTGAATTTTCAAATATCCATTGAGATATAATCAATGATTGATGCAAGGCCTGATGGGGTGAGGCCTGAGCCTAAAGAATCCATCTAGGAGAATTCAGTCTGGGTCAAGTCACACTTGGGGGCCCCCCTCTTTACAGGGTTTTACCAAGCCAGGGGAAATCTGATTAACATAAACAACAAAGTACTCATGGGGGGGGGGTGGGGAAGGCACAAAAGGGCAGAGAAGTGTTGAGGGAAAGGGGAAGGAAGAGGCCTTGCCAGTTCTTGACTTGTTAATTAGGGTCAGAACAGCACTGGGGATTTCCTATACCCTAAGTTTGTTGAATGATTACATAGGTCTGGGGAAAAGGGATATATCAGAGTGATGCACCCAACTTTTTAGTATTGGGGTTCTGCCTGGTATATTCCAATTTCCTCTCCTCACATTCTGTATTGACTAATGGCTGGAGGGTGTGTGTGGGGGGTGGGTCTCCATCAGGTGTTTGCTCCAATTCAAAAGCTTTGGCCAAGGCCTTGGCCTGTTGGGCAATTTGACTGAATCTTCCTCTCAAATGAGTGAGGCTCTTACGAGTTATGAAGGGACTTCCCTTGGGACTTGTTGCGGCAGCATACAGTGGCAATGGAGATTTGAGAGTAGTTTCCTGTTCTGCTTTGCCATCTTGGGATGGCTCTGAAAAGCTTTCTTACCTCTGACAGGAAGAAAATGTTCACAGGGTTGATTCATTACTGCACAGAATGCAGTGAAGATAATTGGGCAACCTGAATCAGATGTTCAGATGGAAAGATAGGGAGACTCTGATGACACAAGTTTAAATTCTAGGTCTGCAGGTAAAGCTTTACAAAGAACCCCACCCCAGAGACACCTGCACTGGGACCTCCTTCACTGAGAGTTTCTTCCCTATCTCCAGGACTCTAAGTCCAAATGAATTGGCCCAACTTCCTGGGGAAAAGGCTCTATAAATTGTATAGATAGATATGTATAGATAGATGTAACTTGTATATATATATATGTGTGTGTGTTTGTGTCTGTATATATATATATATATACATATATACACTTGTATATATACTTGGATTATATATACTTGTATATATATACTTGTAACTTGTATATATACAAATTATATATATATATATCTATACAATATATATATGAAATACACAAGAGTAAATTTTTATGATTTGTAACTATCTTTGTAGATAAAGTAACAAAACCATATCTAATAGCTTTTTTATTTTAAATATTTTTATTATTATTTATTTATTTGACAGAGCGGGAGCAGGAACACAAGCAGGGGGAATGGAAGAGGGAGAACCATGCTTCCCGCCTAGCAGGGAGTCAGATTCCGGGCTCAATCCCAGGACCCTGAGATCATGACCTGAGGCGAAGGCAGACGCTTAGCGACTGAGCCACCCAGGCACCCCAAATCTAATAGCTTAAAAAAAACGTTGCCCAGAGATTGCTGGCTTCAGTATTCCACACAAGATTAAAATTATTTCCCAAGATGCATACCCTGCACTCCAATTGATATTTAATAACTTGATTAAAAATTTCTCAGAAGTCTATTAGAGTCAGGAAACGGTCTGCGGTGTAGGTGAGGATTTTCAGTTTTTGCAACGGAAACTTTTGGCCCCAGGAACATAATAGAAGAAACTCAATTAAATGTGTTTTTCCTCCATCCTCGCCTAATCCAAAGGTAAAAAAGTAAAAGGGTTTTGGAAGAGTGGTGTTTAGCTGTGCTTCTTTCCTTTTTCCTTTAGAACAGCCAGGTGGATTCACAGGATTCAATTTTTAAATAGCCTTTTATCTCCTACTCCGAATAAACCCGGCCACCCAGCACAATCAGAAAGTTGGTTTTCTGTTTTGTTTTGTTTCGAATTTTCAGCCTCTAAAGGATGGGGGGAGGAGAGACAAAACTGGGGAGGGGAAAGGACGAAGAAAGTACTTTAATTAAAAACAACCAATAACTCGAGGTTTTTAGATATAGTCTGTCATTTCCTAATTAAGAAATGAGTTTGACAGTCCCTGGGCCAACTCAAGCTGAAGACTCCTATGAAACCCTAAAGGGCTGGTGGTTGTCCAAGAGACGAAACTCCATTCCCCTGCGAGACCCCAAGCCAGTCCGCCCAGGCCGGCCGTACCCAACTCTGGGGTCCTTCCCGTCCGGCAGTCACCTTGGCTCCCTCAGGTTCGTCTCCTCCTGAGCTCAGATCGGCGCTGGGCCGGCCGCCTCGGGCCCGCCGCCACCAGGTCGGCGCAAATACCTTTTCCCTCCCCGGGGCCCCAGGCGCGGACTCCTCCCTGCCTCCCTCCCTGCTGCCGGGGCCCTTTCCCGGCTGGGAAACAGCAGCCGCGGCGGCGGCGGCAGGAAGCGAAGCCCTTGTTGATGCTGTTCCTTGGCGCGTCTCCCCGCCCTCCGTCGGCCGCCCTAGCTCTTCCAGGCTTTGGGGCGCCCCCCTCCGCGCCTGCGCAGTGCGCCGCGGGGGGCGGGGCTCAGATTCCTGTCAGCGGCAGCGGCGGTGGCGGCGACCGTCAGTTTTCGCTGAGGAGAAGCACGAAACGGACCCGTTGGCTCTCCCCCCTCCCTTTCCCCGCCCTGAACCCCCCTCCTGGCTCGCCGGGAATTAGTCCCCGTGGAGTTTCCCCTCCGCCTCGCTGCCGTTTCCTCGGTCCTTGGCCCGGTGGAAGTCACTGCCCTCGAGGAGGAGGCAGCAGCAGCCGCCCTCGCCTCGCCGCCCCCGGTTCGGTGCCCGCGGTCCCGGAGAGGAGGTGCCGCCGCCACCGCCGCTCCCCCCCTCCCGCTGCCCTCGGGCCGGGCTGGGTCGAGCTGCGATGCCCTCGGACTTCATCTCATTGCTCAGCGCGGACCTAGACCTGGAATCGCCCAAGTCCCTGTACTCGCGAGGTGAGTCAGGCTGGGGGCTGGGGCGTGGGGGCGGGGAGGCCCGGCCCGGGGGAACCAGAGGGGTCCCTGTCGGGGGTGGGGGCAAGCCCAGGCCGGTCGGGCCTGTTTTGAGGGGGGGGTGGGGAGAGGCTGATGGTGTCGGGTGATGGTGGAAGGGGCAGGGGAGGAGTGGCGGCCCCTCCCCCGCGGAGCCGCCGGCCGCACGGAGCCCAATTGCCGTCGGCCCCGGGTCTCTGCGGCACCAGTCGCTCTGAGAGTCCCTCGGCGTGTCCGGCCCCGCCACACTCCCCGAGCGGCTGGTCCCGGCCTCCCCCCGGGGAGGGATCCCCCCTCAGGGATCCCCCCCTCCCCCAGACTGGGCCCTGTGCTGGGGCCGCTGCGATCGGTGCGCCGCGGCCCCCCTACCAGGGCCATCCTCCCCAGCAAAGTTGCCCCCAAACGGGCGGCTTGGCTCGGAGCCGGTTCTGGGTGCAGGGGCACCATTTTTCTCCCCCCTCCAGGTTGTTTGTGCGCCGTCGTTCTACCCCCCGCTCCCTCCGGCCTAGTCCACTCCCTCCCCTTGTTGGGACGGCCCCCCTCCACCAGGCGTTCTTCCTTTCCTCGTCATCTTATTGCTGGAATGGGCCCGAATTTTCTGTTTTTCTCTCTTTCCACCTCTGTGGCATTCTAATGACTTACATCTTCCTCTCTTTTTACAAAGATAGGGGTGCTCTCTCTGGATTAGTTTTATTCCTCTCCTGTCCCAGGGGTACCAGCTCAGGCACTGACGCTGTCCTTTGAGAATTTTCTCTTTCGTTGCCGTTCCAGGACTCCTTGCAGGGAGGGGGCATTGGACAGAGATTCCCGTTTTTAAACTCTTTTGGCTGAGGCCTAAAGGGGATTCCCGGGATCTACGATATGAACACTTGAGTTGATCTCTACCGGGTTTAAATTCCTATACTGGGCTCCACAAGAATGTGTTAGAACAGGTTCCCTGTGCAAGGGGCATCAAACCAGAACGCTCCCACTACACTCTTCACCACTTTTTAAACCCCTGGGAGGGGCAGAAGACATAAATGGGTTATTAGCTATTCATTTCACCATATTAAAAGAAATTATGTGCCGTTGTGAACCTCCTTACTGAGAAATTCAGCGTTTCTTCAGTTTTGGTGTGATGTATCCATCCGCTGATTCTACCCCCTCCAGAAAGGGGGGCCTCAGCTTCACATTAGTAAATTTTAATTGTTTAAGCGAAATCAGAGTGAGATGGTTTACTCTGGAAGGTACTGGACTTTACAGACTGACGATTGGGTTTGTACACAGAGTCCTACTTAGTAACTGTAGCCATTGTCTGTTGCTCTGATGACTTTAGCTGGCAGTCACCATCCTGTAGGATGTTTTTCAGGCATCATACCTGAAGTAGTTTGGAGATACTGTAGTTTTGAGTGTCAGGAGAAAAAGATGATATCAAGAGATGATTCTTAGAAGAGGGCTAATGTGGTACAATTGGGTGCTAAAAATAGTCAAGACATTAACACCATTTGTGCAGTAATCATCAGATAATTTTCCATGAAACACTTTATGAAAATCGAAGTTTACCATAGAGACCAGTGTAGAGGCAATTCCATCTTCTTTTGCAGAGTATAGTCACATATATGGGCTTTAGCTCTTAAAAATACATGGCAGTTATGTAAGAGATTTATGCCATCCTTGCCTTTTTTTCTTTCTTAAGTCATTCAGCATAAAAAGTACTTAATGCTTTTTGTGTTTTTCAGATTCTCTGAAGTTACACCCATCACAGAATTTTCATAGAGCTGGACTATTGGAAGGTCAGCAAAGTGCCATTTTAAAGCATATTGTGTGAGTATGCAAAGGCTTTCTCTGAAATGGAGTTTAAATGAGAAAGTGTGAAACTTTGCAAACTCACACAATGTAGTTTTCTCCTAAAGAGCCTGATCCTTCTTTTAGAGCAGCTGAATGTTTCAGTGGATTTTGTTGCTGTGTTTGTTGTGCTTGTTAGCTTATTGTATCTGCTTTGAGCAGCCTTGAAACCGCCCCCCCCCAAAATCACTAAAAATTATGTGTTGGGTGTTTTACTTTGGAATTCCAGATCTTAATTCTAGCTTCATATACATAAGCTGAATATGAAAAGGCTCAATCATTATAATAATAAGTATAATTAAAAGAGTGACACCAAACACATATTTCATTTGAAAATTCAGAATTTAGAACTTTTATATGTTGAGCATTTCAAAACAATGTTAATTATTTATTATAAAAGCATTGTAATATTACTGTTGCATTATTTTTAAGGTTAAGGAAAGCCAAAGAAAGAGATGATTAGAATATGCTTAGAAAAAAAAGTTTGAGACAAATTCTGGAAATGTTAATAGAAGGTGTAGAATTTAAATAGCTGACAATTACTTTAGAAAACTTTACATTGAAAAAAAGAAACACTTTGTTGTTTTCAGCATTTTTAAGACCAAAAAAAAAGACTCTATTTGTGTTTCGTAGGGTTTCTAACATAATTTTTTAAAAAGCTTATTTATTTTTAGTAATCTCTACACCCAATGTGGGGCTCAAATTTAAGGACCCCCCCAGATCAAGAATCACATGCTTTTTGACTGAGCCAACCAGGAGCCCCTCTATTTTGTAGTTTTTGAAATTGTTTTCCATATCCTCTTTGAATTTTGTAATCCTGTAGTTGGACAGCAAGGATATTAATTGTATGAGTAGATGAGTAACCTGAGGCTGGAATTAAGAGACTTGGGGGAAAAGAGTCACACAATAGCAGACATGCTTTTTGTGTTTTAGCTGTAGTTCATTACTTAAACCCAAGCTGCCACTGTAAAATAAATATGTAACCAGTAACTTAAACATTTTGTGGTCCACTTTAAAAAGGCCATAAAGAGGCCCCTGGGTGGCTCAGTCAGTTATACATCTGCCTTCCATCTGCCTTTGGCTCTTATGATCCCAAGGTCCTGGGTTGGAGTCCTGTGTGGGACTCCCTGCTCACTGGGGAGCATGTTTCTCCCTTTCCCTCTGCCCCTCCCATGTTCATGCTCTCTCTCTAATAAATAAATAAAATCTTAAAAAAAAAAAAAGGCCACAAATGTTTAAGTTTTTTTGAGTTTAGATGTTTGCCTCCCATATGGTAGTCTGATACAGTAGTGGGAAGAATGGATTTTGTAATTGAGGTTGAGTTTGAATAGCAATTTAGTTGCTAATAAACTCTGTGGCCTTGGGCAGGTTATTTCACTTCTCTAAACTTTAATATTCTTTCTATAAAAATGTATATAATCTCTTAAGTTTACAGAGGTAATGTGTATGAAAATGCCTAGTATAGTGTCTGGCTTAATAAGTGTTGAGTTTTCCTTTTAGTATCAGCTAGCTTTTTTGACTATAATTTAGAGCATATAGAATGCTCCTTAATTATTAATTATATTTATACTTATCAGAAGCTCACTGATATATATATTAGTATAAAAACCAATTACAACTTTTAAATTCTTTTTATTTTATTTTATTTTTATTTATTTATTTGACAGAGAGATCACAAGTAGGCAAAGAGGCAGGCAGAGAGAGAGGGGGAAGCAGGCTCCCTGGCCAGCAGAGAGCCGGATGCGGGGCTCGATCCCAGAACCTTGAGATCATGACCCAAGCCGAAGGCAGAGGCTTAACCCACTGAGCCATTCAGGTGCCCCCCAATTACAACTTTTTAAAAATCAACTACAATTTGAGGCAAGACATTTTGTGTTTCTTTTTTTTTTTTTTTTTTTAAGATTTTATTTATTTATTTGACAGAGATCACAAGTAAGCAGAGAGGCAGGCAGAGAGAGAGAGAGAGGGGAAGCAGGCTCCCCACTGAGCAGAGAGCCCAGTGTGGGGATTGGGGCTCGATCCCAGGACCCTGACATCATGACTGGAGCCCAAGGCAGAGACTTAACCCACTGAGCCACCCAGGCGCCCCTGTAAGTGTTTCTTACTGAAGCAGATTTCTGCTTTTTATTCATATTGTCCAGTTTGTGACCATGTTATAGATTCCTATTTGTCACAAACCCATCCGTTTTCTGGGCAACAGACCAGAGAGTATCATGATCATAGAGATTATCAGGCAGAAGCAAGACACGAAAAAAGAAAGTGTTAATTATTCCAGCAAATATTTTTAACAAGTTGATGGAAATGCAGATAGCCATTTAATATGTATATTTATATGTATGTGTTTAAATACTTTTATTAAATTTTTATTTTGGTTGAGAAGATCCTCAGTTTTTTGAAGTGAGACCATCCTTTCACAGATTATCTATACATTGTAAAATGTATAAATATCAAGTATCCTTTTATGGCTTTGATACAGGGAATCATAAGAAAGTTGTTTGCTTGTGTAATGAAAGTATTTATAATCTGTGCACTCTACTTCTATTTAGAATTTACAAAAGTAGAATAAAATAATGAGCCACCATATTCCTATTACCAAGCTTTTAACAATTATCAATGCATGTCTGATCTTGGTTCTTTTATTCTCCCCTTTTCCTGAAGCTGTTTTATTTTAAGACAAGTATCAGACATCATGTTACTTTATGTATACATGCTTTTGTATTATAGTGATCTTTCTTTATTAATTTATAAATACCCTACTTTATTCCAGGAAATACATATTCTGATTTATTTCAGTAAAGTCTCTCCTCTCCCTGCCCTCTTTTTAAGTTAAAGCACAGCTGGAGGCTACTGCTTCTAATGTATAGTGTACCTTGTAATCTATGTTAAAATTGTAGTTCATGCGTCAGACTTGAGTTCAAATCCTTGTTTCAGCATTTGTGCTTGACCTTGGCTTAGTCATGTGATCTTTTTGTGCTTCAATTTTCTCATCTTTAAATGGGGACAATCATATTATCTTCATCATGGTGTGTGCTGTGAAGATTATTTGAGGCAAATTCATGCCTATAGCATTTAACCTAACACATAGTAAGTGCTCAATAAATGTTAGCTTAATTAAAAATTCTGAACAACCACTTACATGGCATTTACTGTATGCCAAGAACTTTATAAATACGAACTCACTGAATTCTCTTAACAACCATGAGATGGTTATTATTATCCCATTTTACAGGTGAGGGTGCTAAGGCATGGAGAGGTTTAGTAACTTACCCAGAGTCACACAGCTGGTAAGTTGTAAACAAGATTTCAACACAGGTAGTCTCACTGTAGTCTATGCTCATTAACTATTGTATTGTATTGACTCCCTGTTATATAATAAGAAGCATTTTCTTTTTTCTTTTTTTTTAAAGATTTTAGTTATTTATTTAGTTATTTATTTAGTTATTTATTTGACACAGAGACAGCAACCATGAGAGAGGGAACACAAGCAGGGGTAGTAGGAGAGGAAGAAGCAGGCTTCCTGCTGAGCAGACAGCCCCATGTGGGGCTCCATCCCAGGACCCTGAGCATCATGACCTGAGCTGAAGGCAGACGCTTAACTGACTGAGCCACACAGGCGTCCTGAGAAGTATTTTCTAGTAATATGTGTGCATACTTTCTGCCAGTAGTCTAGATTTGCATTTAGTAGTAAACTCAACCCAGAGTAAGGGGAATTTGATTACTATCATATTTAATTTGTTAAATTTTTTGAAGAACATATTTTTTCCAAATGTAAGGTCTCTCTTTAGGAAAACAAGGTTGGAAAACTTGCAGTTGAGTGTTACGGAGCTTAAAAAATAGATTCAAGGGATGCCTGAGTGGCTCAGTCCATTGAGCGTCTGCCTTGGACCTGCCTTGGACCTCTGCTCAGGTTATGATCTCAGGGTCCTGGGATAGAGCCCTGCATTGGGCTTCCTGCGTGGTGGGAGTCTACTTCTCCTTATCCTCCCCACTCATGCTCTCTCTCACTATCTCTGTCTCTCGCTCTCAAAGAAATAAATATCTTAAAAAAAAAAAATTGATTCAAAAATCTGTTTACCATTCAGTTAAGTTTGCTTTTATCCTACATATCAATGCTGGTCCTTCCTGCTACTGTGTGTGTGTATGTATTTTTTTTTTTTTAAAGAATAGGAAGTTGACATAATTCAGTTTCACAATGTAATGATTCATTATTTGTATATATTGGGAAGTGACTACTACAGTAAGTCTAATTAACATCTATAGGAGCGCCTGGGTGGCTCAGAGGGTTAAGCCTCTGACTTCAGCTCAGGTCACGGTCATTGGGCTTTCTGCTCGGTGGGGAGCCCATTTCCCCTTCTCTCTGTCTGTCTCTTTGCCTACTTGTGATCTCTCTCTCTGTCAGATAAATAAATAAAAAATCTTAAAAATAAAATCTGTCACCGTATGTGGTTCTGCTACTACCTTTTTATTTAATGTGGTAATTGCCTAACAATGGGAAAAGGGTCCAGTTATTTAATGCAATAATACATAGCCATAAAATAATGTTTCTGATGACACCATAATTACATGGGAGACTCTTTTTTTTTTTTTTTTAAAGATTTTATTTATGTATTTGACAGACAGAGATCACAAGCAGGCAGAGAGGCAGGCAGAGAGAGAGAAGGAAGCAGGCTCTGCTGAGCAGAGAGCCTGATGCGGGGCTCGATCCCAGGACCCTGGGATCATGACCTGAGCCGAAGGCAGAGGCTTTAACCCACTGAGCCACCCAGGCGCCCTACATGAGAGACTCTTAATGAAATAAGTAAATAGAAGAGGTACTGTTGCAATTATGTTAAAAGTAATTTACATAGAAAAAGTCCTGTACAAATGTATATACTGTAAGATTTTACTTTTTTATTCTATTTTTGCATTTTCCCTGATATCTTTTTTTTTTTTTTAAGATTATTTATTTATTTATTTATTTGGTAGAGAAAGATCACAAGGCAGAGAGGCAGGCAGTGAGGGGGGTGGGAAACAGGCTCACCGCTGAGCAGAGAGCCTGATGCGGGGCTCGATCCCAGGACCCTGGGATCATGACCTGAGCCAAAGGCAGAGGCTTTAACCCACTGAGCCACCCAGGTGCCCCGCATTTTCCCTGCTTTCTTTAAAGAAGTAAGTTTATATATAGTGAACAAAAAATAAAATGGTTTACAGTTCGTGTGTTCAAATTCGAAGGCTAGGAATCTTTGGAGTGTCTAGAGAAAAAGTTGAACCATGGAGAAAAATTGTCATTTCTTAACTTTCTGTTTTGAAAAATACTGATTTTGGCATATATTATTTGCCATATAAAAAACTGAGATAAAAATTAAACTAAAGTAAATGAATACAAGTAAGAGGTCATTCTGGAAATACAGAGATGTAAGATAAGATGGTAGAAAATCAGATAAAACAGGAAAAATAACATAAGCAAGTTGGAAAAAAATAGAGTAATAAAAATAGCTTAAAAATTTTAAATGTCTTTAAAAGCAGGTGTTAAGTGATTACATATGATGGACTAAATTAAATAACTGGTTAAATAAGAGCTAAATACCAATGTGAGGCTGTCTTAATATTAAGTATTTGAAACTGGAAGATTTATTTAAAAAAATTTTTTTAAGAGTTTATTTGTTTAATTGACAGAGATCACAAGTAGGTAGAGGGGCAGGCAGGGCCAGCGGTGAGGGAGCAAGGAGGGGGTTGGGAAGCAGGCCCCCCGCTGAGCAGAGAGCCCTACATGGGTCTCCATCCCAGGACCCTGGGATCATGACCTGAGCTGAAGGCAGAGGCTTTAACCCACTGAGCCACCCAGGCGCCATTGAAAGGAGGATTTTTAAAAGAAAATATGAAATATTACAATGAGTTAGGGACAATAAACTACTTTTTTTGTTACTGTTGTCACACCATTTGATATGGTACTATGCATAATTATACTTTATGATTCACAAAATGAAAATCCTAAAAATAGTAGCAGTGTTTTACTGACTTTGGGGAATATTTCAGGATTGCCATTAAGCCTGATTTATTTCTCTTCATAGAGCTGGTGTTAGTAAGGTAGTTAAGCTATAATTCTCAAATGATGAAATATATGAAGGTATCTTAATGGAAAGGATTTTTTGAAAATATTTAGTATTAAAAATAATCTGTTGGATTCTTTTCTTGTTTAGTATCTATTAATATCCGTAGATCCTTACCCAGTAACTAAAAGTGTCATTATGGAAATGAAGTTCCAAACATTGTAAGTCATCCATACCTAGTTCATCCTCACTTCTTGGTTCTGTCCATCTCTCTGACTTCCTCCTATTTGTTTTTGTGTCTCTTTCTAAACTCTGTTTTTGTTATTTTCATTCAGTACTAGAATTCTGTTGCTTATTACAGCAAGAGGATAGAAATTCATATTTAATCAGATGGTTCTTGGCTTGCTCTTAACTCACTCTTGACACTACCGTAATTATTCTGAGTCCCCTAAAACTTGAAAGTGACTTTATAGAAAAATATTTCTTATTGCGATTAATATTATATATAAAAAATAGCCACTTTATATTAGAAAAAATTGACTCAGATTTTATTGTCCATAGGAGCACCTGGGTGGCTTGCTCAGTCAGGTAGGTGTCTACCTTCCGCTCAGGTCATGATCCTAGGGGCTTGGTAACGAGCCTTTAGCCTCAAGCCTCACTGTGGACACCCTGCTTAGCCGGGAGTCTGCTTCTCCCTCTGCCCCTTCCCCTTCTCATGCTCCCTCTCCCTCTCTCTGAAATAAATAAAATCTTAAAAAAAAAAAAATTAAATTGTCCATAAAGAATAATGGGTGATTAGAAAAAATAAAAGATCAAAGTAATCTGAGGTGTCATTTGGACCTTATTGTATAGTGAGAGAAGATAGTCCTGATAGCTCTAAGTTGTAAGACATTCTTCAGTAGAAATGTTGCTTATTAATTTATGTTATTGTCTTGTTGCAAAGATTTTATTTCAAGTTGCATAAAAGAGATTCATGTGTCTTTTATTTGCTGTTGTCTTAATGAAAATCAAGGTTAAAAAAACTAACAAAGTGTATAATACACTAATTATAAACCTGTACTTGAGTGAAAAGATAGACATTTTCTTTATGGTTTAACTACAGTTAATGATTCTAGCTTCCAAGTATAAATAAAACCTGGTGCTGTGATAAAGGATCTATATTTTTGATGATTTGAAACTAAAGATGTGCTACGTGGACATTTTCAGTTTACTTATTCTTAATAACTATTGAAAAATAATTTTTTTTTCTCTTCTCTTAATACTTACTTGACAAATAGGTGATGATAATTAGTGCTGCCCAGCCATAAATGTTTATTCATTTTTTTCCCATTTAGAAGTGTTATAATTAGTCTTTTAGTAAATTTGGTATTGGTATTGGTTTTTTTTTTTTTGTTTTGGGGGTTTTTTCTGGTATCTTCTTTTGAAGATGAGGCAAGAACAGGAAAAGTTTATGAGAGTGACCTAAGTTGTTGATTACTCTTATCTTTATAAATTTAGCTTTAGGGGTGCCTGAGTGGCTCAGTGGGTTAAAGCCTCTGCCTTCGGCTCAGGTCATGATCCCAGGGTCCTGGGATCAAGCCCCAAGTTGGGCTCTCTGCTCCGTGGGGAGCCTGCTTCCTCCTTTGTCTCTGCCTGCCTCTCTGCCTACTTGTGATCTCTGTCTGTCAAATAAATAAATAAAAACTAAAATAAATTAAATAAATAAATAAATAAATGTAGCTTCAGTTTAGTGGGGTTTTTTGTTGTTTTAGTTTTAAGACATCTACTTATAATAACATTTGTAGGGCCTGATAAAAGAAACAGTGTTGGTAAAGAAAGATTAATAAATTCAGTGCTAGTAATTGCTAGTAACATTTTTGAGCAATTTATGTGTGCTAGAATTTTACAGATATTTTTCACATTTAGTCCTCAGAAAAAATCCTCTGAGATAGTGTCAGTATCTGTATTTCATAAATGAGCAAACTGAGGTACAGAGGGATTCACTTATTTTCCCAAGGTCACATAGTTAATCGGGAGGCTGGAATTTGAAACTTCACTATTTTACCACAGAGTATTGAGCTTATCCTGACTCTCTTTAGTATAAACATTTGATAATTGGTATTTACACTTTGGGAACTACTAAAATTACACCACTGTTCATATGGTGTAAAAAGAGTGCTTTGTGTAGGATTCTTCAGCTAAACAGCTTCCATAAAGTAAGAAGTTCTATAAGTCACAGATAAAAGTCAGTTAAGATATACGATGATGACCCTTTTGGGAAAATATATTAACACTGGAAATTAGCAAATCATTGCCTGACTTGGGTGAGTGTCTTTAAGATGGAACCACCTCTGTGTTGACAGATGGTGGTACTCAGAAGTGAAAAGTAGGGGAAGGCTAAGCAGACCATCACCGAAGGAGAATTACTTGAGAAATGGAGGATGCCATGGGACTCATGATTTCTTTGGCATTAGTTTTATGGAAGCCTGGAATCATTGGGCACCTTATTTCTGCTAATGTGTTTCAGAGCTTAGCTAAATTTGAAAGGAGATGAGCAACTGAGAATACAGTACTAATAGAGCTCTTGGAGTTAATTCTTTTCTTGCTGTGGTTTGTCATTGCTCATGAATTTCCTGAAAATTTTGTGTTAGGCATTAGAAAATATGGATTTTAATTCTAGTTTGGTTTTGAGACCCTGTGGAAAATTGTGTAAGCATTCCTTTTCTTCGGTAGAGACTTTAATAGCAGTTTTGCTTACCTAAGAGTTAAGAGGAAAAAACAACTGACACAATGTTAGAGGACGAAACTATAAAATGTCTGTATCAGTAGTGATACTCTGCATTGGGCCCTATTAATTTGCTTAGGTTCTTTGCACTGTCCCTCTTTCTAAAATCTTGTTCTACTCATGTCTCCATTTTCTCATGGTACTTTCTATATTTGCTTCTTGGTTTTGTGGTTAGTTCTTGTATTCTTTCTCTCTATCTCTCTTTTTAAATAACAAATCGTCTTTATATAGAATCACAGAGGTTTACCAATTTTGGGTGTTCCATGAATTTTTAACAAGTGTACACATTAGTGTAGTCACCATAGATGAGATACAGAACATTTCAGTCACCCTGTTAGGTAGGTTACCTCTTGCTATTTTGTAGTCAGTCCTGCCCACTGTAGCCCCTCAGGCAACTACTTGTCTGTTTTTTCTTAAAATAGATTAGTTTTGTCTTTTTTAGAATTTCATATTAATGGATTTATACGCTATATGCTCTTTTCTCTTCAACTTTTGTTTGTTCAATCACCGTAACATTCTAAAACGGAAAACTATTTTTTTAAAGGACCTAAAAATAATGAAAAATTTTTTTTTAAAGATTTTATTTATTTATTTGTCAGAGAGAGAGTGAGAGAGCGAGCACAGGCAGAGGCAGAGGGAGAAGCAGGCTCCCCGCCGAGCAAGGAGCCCGATGTGGGACTCGATCCCAGGACACTGGGATCATGACCCGAGCTGAAGGCAGCCGCTCAACCAACTGAGCCACCCAGGCGTCCCAATAATGAAATTTTTTATTCTGTTTTACATTACTGTATTCTATAATGTAGCCAAGTGTAATTTTCTAGGGATGACTTTTCGTGTTTTTGTGCAAGTATAGGTTACTTAATCATGATATTTATATTTATTCACTCACTTAAATGAATTTGCAGGGGTACCTGGGTAGCTCAGTGGGTTAAAGCCTCTGCCTTTGGCTCAGGTCATGATCTCAGGGTCTTGGGATCGAGCCCTGCATCCCCGCATCCCCCGCATTCCCCCCCCCCCCCATGGGCTCTCTGCTCAGCAGGGAGCCTGCTTCCTCTCTGCCTGCCTCCTCTCTGCCTGCCTCTCTGCCTACTTGTGATCTCTGTCAAACAAATTAAAAAAAAAATCTTAAAAAAAATGAATTTGCACATGGATCTTGGCCACATATAGTTTATGTGTGTGTATATATATATATATATATATATATACATATACATACATATATAGCTCATTAGAAGATATTGTATATGAATAAACAATGTTTTAAAGGGTTTTGTAATACAATCTAGATTAGAAAGTGAAATTAATATGCCTGACTTTTTTTTTTTTAAGATTTTTATTTATTTAATTTTACAGAGAGAGACACAGCGAGAGAGGGAACACAAGTAGGGGAAGAGAGAGAGGGAGAAGCAGGCTTGCTGCTGAGCAGGGAGCCTGATGTGGGGCTCGATCCCAGGATCTTGGGATCATGACCTGAGCCAAAGTCAGCCACCTAATGACTGAGACACCCAGGCACCCAATATGCTTGACTTTTAACTTTTATTTGCTCATAGGAAAGTAGTTCTGTGCATCTTACACCAGAGCATATAGTTTGCCCCATACCAGATAATTAAAAATCAAAGTTTAGAGCTTTAAAATTTCTTTGTAAAATAGTTTAAGTCTGGAGAGGGTTATATAGTTGAAGAGTACGTAGTGGGTATGCAATACTGTAGGTTAAGTGTAATGGTCAAAATCAAAATGAGCTTTCTGTCACATATAAAGTGAGTACTATCTTGTGCTTAACTCTACTGTAAGTAGTAATTTTGAATAAAATTCAAGTTTGCCCAGTAGTCATTTTTACTATATACCATACTGCTAGTTTGGACCTTAGACATTAAAATACTTTTGTTGGGATCCCTGGGTGGCTCAGTTGGTTAAGGGGCTGCCTTCGCCTCAGGTCATGATCCCAGAGTCCTGGGATTGAGTCCCGCATCCGGCTCCTGGCTCAGCAGGGAGTCTGCTTCTCTCTCTGCCTCTGCCTGCTTGTGCTCAAGCTCTCCCTCTCTCTGACAAATAAATAAATAAAAATCTTTAAAAAAAAATACCTTTGTTAGCAACATAATGGGACAATTAAATGTTTGTTGATGGGGCCTGGTTACACAATTTTAAGTATTTGTTTGAATTAAGTTTTCATTACAGTTGTTTAGGTAAGTCACTAAAATGCCTCGTATTTAAAAGTGTGTAATAGCAATGAAGCATCCAAACGTAAGTTTAAGCTAACAAGTAGCTATTCTTCACAATAAAGTTGTAATTAGAAGTCTTAAAGATTTTGTAGTGTCTCTTTTTTCCAGTTTCTAAGTAGCGACTTGCTTATTAGATTTTCAGTCTGAAATGAAGATTTTACTTGAAAAAATATTACTGTAAAGTGGAATTAATAATAATAAGTTAATGTTTATAATTATATACAATTAATTAATACAATATAAATATCTATAATAGATATTTAATTTCTAAGTACCTAGGACTTTAGAAATTATAAATTAAAATTTTACTGGAATAAAATTTTATAAAATTGTTTTGCGAACTCTAACTTTTTCTATATCCTTTTTAATATGTATTGTTAAACCATATTCTCTAGAATATTAGGCTAAAGTAGAGTAAATGAATGTAAAATATAAACATATAGCTTGAATTTTATAATAATAATAATAAGTTTTAAAGATTATATTTATTTATTTGAGAGAGAGTGAGAGAGAGCAAGCAGGAGCAGGGGTAGGGCAGAGAGAGAGGAAGAAGCAGGCTCCCCACAGAGCAGGGAGCCCAATGTGGGGCTCAATCCCAGGACCCCAGAGATCATGACCTGAGTCAAAGGCAGTCACTCAACTGACTGAACCACCCAGGCACCCCTATAATTATTTTTGAAGAGCATTTCATTTTCTTAGTTTATTTTTACCTGAATAACAGATACGTTGGATAAAATGACTACTTAATTCCTCTAATAAGCTCCATTGTTGCTTTTTTGTTTTTAAATGGGGTAATGAAGTAGTTGAAGAACAGAATGTCACTAGTTAGCTAACTTACTGGTGTATATAGTAAACACAAATGGTACATTTATACTGTAAAATATAGTAAGTAAAAACTAAAAAATAACTTTCTTGAAAATGTTTTTTGGTGAACTTAGTAAGAATGGATAGAATCCATTACTAAAAATTCTGCACAGAAAAAAACTCAGTTCAAACTTAACTGAGAACAGATGAACAGAAGAGTTGGAAGTTGAATTTGAAGAAGTGCTTTCATAGGAATTAAAAATGGTACAGATAGGGACCTCTCGGTGGCTCAGTTGGTTAATCATCTGCCTTCAGGTAGTGTTATGATCCTGGGGTCCGGGATTGAGTCCTACATTGGGCTCCTTTCTTAGGGAGCCTGCTTCTCCCCCTTCCTGCCGCTCCCCCTGCTTGTGCTCTCTCTGACAAATAACTAAAATTTTTTTTAAAAAATGGTAAAGATAATGGGTAGAAAAATCAGAGTTCTATGTATTTATCAGGCTTGTGAATAAAAACCCAGTTTCAGAAGCATGCATTACTTAATAGCTGTGTGATTTTATGCAAGTTACTTAACCTTTCTGTGACGCAGTTCTTCTATAAAGTGGTGATAATAGACTGTTAGATTTCTTATGAAGACTAGATGAGTTAATATTTCTAAAGTACTTGAAATAGTATTTGGCACACAGTAAGCACTATGTAATTATTTGTAAAATAAACAAATATAATAAAAATTCATATCTAGAAATAAATTACTTGACAAACATATTTACCCGTAATGTACCAAAGAACCAGGAGTTTACTAGCATAAACTTCTTTTTTTTTTTAATGGTTTTTTTTTTTTTAATTTATTTATTTGTCAGAGCGAGAGGGAGAGAGAGAGCACGAGCACAGGCAGACAGAGTGGCAGGCAGAGGCAGAGGGAGAATCAGGCTCCCTGCCGAGCAAGGAGCCCGATGTGGGACTCGATCCCAGGACGCTGGGATCATGACCTGAGCTGAAGGCAGCCGCTTAACCAACTGAACCACCCAGGCATCCCGATTATTAGCATAAACTTCTGAGCACCCAAATCAGATGTTGCTAAATTTATATACTAAGATTTAGGCCTTCATAGCACAATGTGGTACAGGATTTATCTTCCTAAAATATAAATCTAATCATATTGCTTGCTTTAAAATCCTTTAATAAAGATGCAAAATTCACACACAAAAAAAGGTGCAAAATTCTTGGGGCACCTGGGTAGCTCAGTGGGTTAAGCCTCTGCCTTCAGCTCAGGTCATGATCCCAGGGTCTTTGGATCAAGCCCCACATCGGCTCTCTGCTTGGTGCAGGGAGCCTGCTTCCCCCTCTTTCTCTGCCTGCCTCTCTGCCTACTTGTGCTCTCTCTCTGTCTGTCAAATAAATAAATAAAATCTTAAAAAAAAATAAGATGCAGAATTCTTAAAGACCTGGCTCCTGATTATCTTTTTTTTTAAATTGAGGTAATTAATATGTCATAAGGTTTTTCATTTTAACCATTTTAAAGTATGTAATTCGGTGGTTTTAGTGCATTCAAAATGTTATACAACTAGCACCAGTATATAATTCTGGAACATTTTCATTCCCCCCCAAAGGAAACACTTTACTCATTTAGCAGTCACTTCTCAGTTCTCCCTCCTCCAGCCCGTGGCAGCCCTCTCTACTTTTTGTGTTTGGGTTTATCTATTCCTAGACATTTCGTATTAGAGGGATCATGTATAGTCTTTTGTGACTTCTTTGTGTCACTTAGCATTATATTTTCAAGGTTCATCCATTTTATAGCATGTATCAATAATTCATTCGTTTTTATGGAAGAATATTTTTGACTCTTCATTCATTAGTTCATGGGCATTTGGGTTGTTTTAGCTATTATGAACAGTGTTGCTATGAATATTTGTGTACAAGTTTTCCTGTGTGCAGATTTTTTTCTTTTGGGTATATACTCAGGAATGGAATTGCTAGGTCATACTGTAACTCTGTTTTTAACTTTTTCAGAAATTGCCATACTGCTTTCCACAGTGGCTACATCATTTTATGTTTTCAGCAGCAGTGTATGAGGGTTCTGATTTCTTCATATCCTTGTCAACACTTGTTATTATCTCTCTTTGATTAAAGATGTCATAGTGGGTATGAAGTCTCTTGTGGTTTTGATTTATATTTCTCTAATGACTAATACTTTTGAGCATCTTTTCATTTGTTTTTTGTCTATTAGTATGTCTTCTTTGGGAAAACGCCTTCTTAAGACTTTTGCTCATTGTTAAATTGAATTACTTGTCTTCTTATTGTTGAGTTCTAAGAGTTCTTTATATTTCTGTATACAAATCCTTTATCAGATAGGTGATTTGCAGAAATTTTCTCCCTCTCTGTGGGTTGTCTTTTCACTTTTTTTTTTTAAGATTTTATTTGAGAGAGAGAGAAAGAGAGAGAGGGCGTGTATGGGAAGGGGAGGGGCAAAGTAAGAGGGAGGAGCAGACTCCCCACTGAGCAGGGATTCCCGCCTCCATCCTAGGACCTCAAGATCACAACCTTAGTGGAAGGCAGATGCTTAACTGACTGAGCCACCCCGGCACCCCTCCATTTGAATTTTAAGAATAACTTGTCAACTTCTGCAAAAAGTGAGCTGTGATTTTAATAGGGATTGCATTGAATCTATTTTGAGGAGGATTGTTTGTGGAGTATTGCCATCTTAATAATATTAAACCTAGGGGCACCTGGGTGGCTCAGTGAGTTAAAGCCTCTGCCTTCAGCTCGGGTCACGATCCCGGAGTCCTGGAATCGAGCCCCGCATCGGGCTCTCCGCTCGGCGGGGAGCCTGCTTCCTCCTCTCTCTCTGCCTATTTGTGATCCCTGTCTGTGAAATAAATAAATAAATAAAAATTAAAAAAAATAATATTAAACCTACCTCTCTATGAACATGGGATATCTTTCCTTTTATTTAGATGTCCCTTCAGTTTCTTTTAACAGTGTTTTGTAGTTCTCAGGGTAAAAAATTTACATATCTTCTTAAACATTTATTTTTAAGTGTTTTGCTTGCCTTTTTTTTTTTCAGATTTTATTTATTTGACAGAGATCACAAGTAGGAAGAGAGGCAGGCAGAGAGCAGGCTCCCTGCTGAGCAAAGAGCCCAATGCGGGGCTCGATGCAGGACTCGATTCCAGGACCCTGAGATCATGACCTGAGCCGAAGGCAGAGGCTTAACCCTCTGAGCCACCCAGGCGCCCCAAGTGTTTTGCTTTTTAATCATTTTTAAGTGTTAGTAAATTGGAAATGATTTGAGGAATGGTCTCTTAAAACTTAGGAGAGTTTTAGTATTTATTGAAGCACTAGATTATGTATCTATTCAGAAAAAGATACCCAAACTTTGATGGAATAATTGACTGTAAAATGTTAGTCAGTCATAGAATTAAAGCTGTAGTAAACCATAAACAACATATAGTAAAGGCCACTTTTGTTTAAAAAGTTGTACTGGGTGGTAATTTTCTCAAGGGCAGCAATTATACCTTGAATTCTCAGAGCATCTGACACAAGTGCTTTATAATCTGAAAGGTACTTGATAAATATTGAGTGAATGAGTACTAGAATGAGAAAAGAAGGAAGGAATGATATTGGAAGTCTGAGAGGATTGTGTTCTAGTTATTACAGCCATGTAGAAAGCTTTAATTGGAATAACAATTACATTAAAATTACAACAGATAGAAAACTAGGCCTTTATAGACTTGTAGCTATTTAATCTGTAAAGACAAGAACTTAGATAATAAAGATGAAAATGGAGGTTTGTTCTCTAAATCTAAAATACTCAAATAAGAGAGTTCTTGTGAAGCTTGAATGGAATAGGTTTAGGACAAAATGTATAACTGTAATATATATAATGGGTAGAAGTTTTCTTAGTGGACCTTTTACATGTTACAACTGAAAAAAAAAAATAGAATCTAGAATGGTTAGTTAAATGAATAGATAATAGGTTGACCATCATGGATAATTGAGAAAGCTAGAGAAAGCTTAATTTTATGGCAGGAAAATGTCTGGTGCCTTTATCAGAATATATAAAAGAAAAATGTAATTTTTCCCAACATTACTTTTTTCTCTTTGTTTGGGAGGGTTATTTTATTTTGAAATTCTGTGCCCCATGGAACAGAGTAACCAGTTAATGTGAGGTGATTTTGTAGAATTGGAAGTAGACCTTTTTACTCCATATAAGCTCTATATAACCTAGCTTTTTCACTTGTATTGGCATGGATTTCCTGGAATTTTTTTAAAAAGATTTTATTTATTTTAGGGGCACCTGCGTGGCTCAGTGGGTTAAAGCCTCTGCCTTCGGCTCAGGTCATAATCCCCGGGTCCTGGGATCGAGCCCAGCGTCTTCGGGTTCTGTTATATTCTAGGAGTAAACTTCATTTTAAACATAAATGTACCTGTAAGTGAATGAGAAGTAAGACAGTAATATTATTTGTAGACAGATTTTTTTTTTTTTTAAGATTTTGTTTGTTTATTTTACACAGAGAGACACGGAGAGAGGGAACACAAGCAGGAACGGGAGAAGCAGGCTTCTAGCTGAGCAGGGAGCCCAATGCAGGGCTTGATCCCAAGACCCTGGTATCATGACCTGAGCCGAAGGCAGAGGCTTAACAACTGAGCTACTCAGACATCCCTGTAGACAGATTTTTTAAAATATTATGTGGAAGGAAGAAATGATAAATATTGCTAAATGTATAAATGTGTTATTTATTTATTAAGGATTTTATGTATTTATTTGAGATAGAGAAAGCATGAGCAGGGGGAGCAGCAGAGGGAGAGGGAGAAGCAGGCTCCCCGTTGAAAGGGGAGTCCCATGTGGGGCTTGATCCGAGGACCCTGAGATCATGACCTGAGCCAAAGGCAGATGCTTAGCCGACTGAGCCATGTAGGTGAATCTTGAAAACATGTTAAGTGAAAGAAACCAATCATAAAATACCACATATTTTGGGATTCCATTTATAGAAAATGTACAGAAAGGCGCCTAGGTGGCTCAGTGGGTTAAGCCTCTGCCTTTAGCTCAGGTCATGGTCCCAGGGTCCTGGGATTGAGCCCCGCATCAGACTCTCTTCTCAGAAGGGAGCCGGCTTCCCCACCCCTCTCTCTGCCTGCCTCTCTGCCTACTTGTGATCTCTGTCTGTCAAATAAATAAATAAAATCTTTTTAAAAAATGTACAGAATAGCCATATCTTCTGCACTCAGCAGAAGGGACAGATCTATAGGGACAGAAAATACATTATTGGTTCCTAGGGGTGGGAGTTGAAGATAGGGGATGATAGTTAAAGGATTTGGGGTTTCTTTTGGAAGGATGATTAAAAGTGTTATAAGATTGACTGTGGTGATGGTTGCACAACTTTGTGAATATACTAAAGTGTCCATCAACAGATGATTGGATAAATAAAGTATGGTGTTGTACAGATAATGGAATTTTATTTGCCCTTAAAAAGGAATGAAATTTTGATACATCTTACAGTATGGATGCACTTCAAAAACATGTGAGATAAGTGAAATAAGCCAGATACAAAAGGTACAAATAGTGTATGATTTCATGAAGTATCTAGAATAGAGACAGAAAGTATATGAATAGTGGTCACTAGGGACTATAGTGAGATGGCAGTGGTTAGTTACTGTTTAAGGGGTACAGAATTTATATTTGAGATGATGAAAAAGTTCTGGAAATGGGTAGTGGTGATGATTGCACATCATTGTGAGTGAACTTAATAGCATTGAATTGTACCCTTAAAATATTGCACTGATAAGGGGCGCCTGGGTGACTTAGTCAGTTAAACATCCAACTCTTGATTTCAGCTCAGGTCATGATCTCAGTCATGGGATCAAGTCCCACATTGAGCTCCACACTCAGTGGAGAGTCTGCTTCTCTCCCTCTGCCTTTCCTTCTTGCCATCCCACCTGCTCACACTCACATGGGCTCTCTGTCTCTCTCTAAAATAAAAAAAAAATAAATCTTTTGAAAAAAACGCACGGTAAATTTTATGTTATATTTATTTTATCACAAATATATATATTAAAAAAGTAGAAAAAAGTAATTTTAGGAGCCTGAGATATAGTAACTTTTTTAGTGAAGTTACTGAAACAGAGATGATTGTGTAGCGGCACGTGGGAAAAAGACTTTTTCCCATTTAACAGAGTGTATTTTTGTTGTCTAAATCATTTATGATTTTCTTCCTTTTGTTTTCATAAAATGTGAATTTCTCTTGCTTTCTATATGGGACCCAGTCTTTAGCTTAAAATATGAATGGGATGACCTAGAAAATCACTGATTGTGCTACATCTTGAATGATCAAAAACAAAATTTTGATGAGCCAGTCTAGACTATAGATGACTGTGAAAAATTCACGAAGTAGACACAATTGTTTAGATTGAAAAATTTTTACTATTAATATGCGTGGTTGATTCATTTTGTTGATTTCTGGAAAGCAGATGTTTATATTTAATAGTAGCAAGTAGATTGCAGTTTTCCAATAAATGTCACAGAATTGTGGCAGAAAGCCAGGAAGAAGAAAAGCTGCATTAGTGAAGTGAGACACATTTCTGTAGCTATGGAAACTATAAACCCTACTAAGTCTCAAAAAGGTATTCTCTTTGTATTTGTACTATTAATTAGACATTAGTAGAGGTTAATAAGGATCCTAGATAACTGCTAGGTTAAATATAGGTATAATTGTATTAATCAGAGGCCTGGGTTAGAGGCATTGTTGGGTAGTTTAGTATTTGTGTGAAAATTGAAGTATTTAATTTCCTTTTCTTTAATTTGATTTATTATTAGTCCTTAACTATGAAAATGCTTTCTATATTAAAATGTTGTCTTAGATTATTGGCATAGTTCAGGTTTTAGTTTGAGAATAAATGAGAGAATATGAACAGGATTAAATGTAGTAAATTAATCTTGACCACTATTTGTGTTTACTAGTAAACAGGTATTAGTAAGTGCACAAGTAGATCTTATGAGTAAATAATGTTTTAGGTATAAATTAGGCACTCTGGTAATTCATAATAATTTTTGTAAAATGAATGGTGCTTTTACCAGTGAAAACTGAATTGATGGATACCCTGACTGACCTATAAGCTTAGTATTTCCCCCTTAATTATAGAAACAAACTTACTCTGAAGAAAATTCTATAATCAGGGTTGGTTGCCTATACTCAATTGGTAGAGTTATAACGGGTTACTTGTGGTAGCAAGCTTCAGGAGGGATATGGTGTCAAATTCTAAAAATAGAAAGATAAACTAGAACTGAAAGATAGCTACTGAGTAATTGTGTTCTCACTATACTTTTTTGCTTGTTTGTGTATAAATCCAAAAGTATGTTTTCCCTTAAATTTACATGAGTTTTGTTTTCTTATACATTTATATCAGGAAATCTTTCTTCAGCTTGTTAGACCTTTGCAGAAACATCAACTGTCAACCTGCACGGAAGCCAATTGTATTTTGGAATATCCCAAATCAAACAGACTTAGAAGTGAAATTTAGCTGTTCTTTATTGAATGAGCAAAATGAAACTGAACGATGAGAAGTAAACTTTTGGAAAAATCATTTTAGGCTGGACCCTAAATATTTCCCAGAAAAGAGAATCCGTCCATTTGGAAATGCCAAATTAGAGGGAAATTGGTAGAGAAAAAATATGAGGACTTCTTCCACTAAGAACTATTTGAATATTCACCACTACCTACTTCTTGAACAAAGATATACCAGAGCATTATATGGAAGGTCTTTCTCAGTGTGTTGGACCTCTCCTTTTCCTTTTTCCTTTTAAGTAAGACAGTGTTCATCTACTTGACTATTGATTGTATTTTGCAGCGATAATGGATTGTAGTAAACGTAGCTCTTTTATTTTATTTAATTTTTTTTAAGATTTTATTTATTTATTTGACAGAGAGAGAGATCACAAGTGGGCAGAGAGAGAGGGGGGAAGCAGGCTCCCCGCTGAGCAGAGAGCCCGATGCGGGGCTCGATCCCAGGACCCTGAGATCATGACCTGAGCCAAAGGCAGAGGCTTAACCCACTGAGCCACCCAGGCGCCCCAACATAGCTCTTTTGTTGTTGTTGTTGTTGTTGTTTTTGTTGTTTTGGCTATTTTAAATTTTTATTTTTTATAAACATATTTTTATCCCCAGGGGTACATGTCTGTGAATCGCCAGGTTTACACACTTCACAGCACTAACCATAGCACATACTCTCCCCAATGTCCATTACCCCACCCCCCTTTCCCAACCCCCTCCTCCCAGCAACCCTCAGTTTGTTTTGTGAGATTAAGAGTCACTTATGGTTTGTCTCCCTCCCAATCCCATCTTGTTTCTTTTCTTCTTTTTCTGCCCCCCCTAGTCCCCCATGTTGCATCTCCACTTCCTCATATCAAGGATATCATATGATAGTTGTCTTTCTCTGATTGACTTATTTCACTAAGCATGATACCCTCTAGTTCCATCCACGTCGTTGCGAATGGCAAAATTTCATTTCTTTTGATGGCTGCATAGTATTCCATTGTGTATATATACCACATCTTCTTTATTCATCTGTTGATGGACATCTAGGCTCTTTCCATAGTTTAGCTATTGTAGACATTGCTGCTATAAACATTCGGGTGCACGTGCCCCTTCGGAGCACTACGTTTGTATCTTTAGGGTAAATACCCAGTAGTGCAGTTGCTGGGTTATAGGGTAGTTCTATTTTCAACTTTTTGAGGAACCTCCACGCTGTTTTCCAGAGCGGTTGCACCAGCTTGCATTCCCACCAACAGTGTAGGAGGGTTCCCCTTTCTCCACATCCTCGCCAGCATCTGTCATTTCCTGACTTGTTAATTTTAGCCATTCTGACTGGTGTGAGGTGATATCTCATTGTGGT